>JADRCH010000172.1:1031689-1081609 GCA_019843965.1 Rhynchomys soricoides
CATGCATGCACTGAACACATACACATATGCATGCACATATGCATACACACACACACACAAGCAAGCACGTGCCACACACCCCCACATACACACATGCATGCACACACATGCACCTGCACACATGCATGCACTCAAACAAACAAACTTCAAGCTTGGCCCCAATCCTATGGAGCTCACAGTCTGGAAGAAGTGGCTGCCCAAACCCCAGTGACCATGTTACCATACTTACCTTGAGAGCTACTAGGGAACAAGTCTGCATTACAACCTAAGGCTGGGCCACCAAAGCTTTCCCCAGTAGATGGTACTCAAGCTGAAGGTGCAGCTTGGTTGGAAGCAGCTGGTGAAATTTTTCTTGAGACACAATTGTGCTCAGCACCGACTAAGGTCATGGGGGCAGGGAAAGGAGCAGAGAGCCAGAGAGCTGGTTTCTTTTACACCTACCCTAGCCCTTCTGAGGACTCACCACAGGTTCCCTGAGAGGAACAAAGGCCTCTCTCTTGGTAAGTGCACTGCTGTGTGTACAAGTGTCTTGAAACTGTTAAGAAATGCTGAGGCTGATTTACATCTATGTGGAGTGCATGTGCTGGACTGACTCTGTTCTCCAATCTAAATACCTCTCAAGTCCCAGTTGATGCCCACTGGCCCTACTGTGCCTGAGGCATAAGGCAGCAAACACTAGGCTACTTAACTTGCTTAGGGTAAGGCCACTGAAAGGTTCCAGCCTTCCCTCATAAGTAACACTAACTTACTTGACTCCCATGGCCCCCCATCTTCTGCTTCTTTCCCCTACATTATGTCCTGCTTCCCAAGGTAAACCCTGCATGAATGGCTTGGGCTCAGATAATGATTCTGAGGCCCCAGGCAGGGTGCAGATCTTGGGGTGAGTGCTAAGCCATAGGCCAGATGCCTTCAGGAGCACTGGAAGCCTAGCTCCACCAGCTGGCCAAGTTCATTCCCAATTCTGATTCTAAAGACACTCGCTGTGCCCTTGAGGACTGAAGCCTCATTAGACTTCATTCAGGAAGCAATTTTATGTCTCTAAGCATCATTATCCTCTTGTCTAAATAAAAACATCTCAGAGGTCATCCTGACACCTTACTCTAACTGTGAGGAGGGAGAGAAAATAAAAGCCCAGTGGAAATAAATGAGGGTATCTACCTCAAGGTGCAGCGTCAGCTAGTGAGATGGATCAGTGGGTAAAGGCCTCTGTCACCAGGCCTGACAACCAGGCTTCAATCTCCAGAACCCATGCAGTGAAAGGAGAGAACTCATTCCCTCACATGCACACTGACCTTTACATGCACACGGTGAAGTGTGTGCATGCGCGTGCACGCGCGCGTTCACACACACACACACACACACACACACAAATGAAAAGCTGAGTTTATCAACTATATTCACCTCTAGGTTTCCACTTTTTGTTGCTATTATTTTTTCTAGACAGGGTTTCTCTGTGTAGCCCTGGCTATCCTAGAACTTGCTCTGTAGACCAGGCTGGCCTTGAACTTACAGAGATCCACTTGTCTCTGCCTCCCAGGTGCTGGGATTTAAGTCGTACATCACCACCACCTGGCCAGATTTCCACTTCTTATGGCCACTTTTAAAAAAAGATTTTTTCCTTTCAAAGTTTTTTTTTTTAATTAAAGTATAAGTATATCATTTCTCCTCTTCTCTTTCCTCCCCTTACCGCCTCCCATGTCACCTACTTGCTAATCTCAATTTTATGGCCTTTTTTCCCTCTTAATTATTGTTCTGTATACACACACACACACACACACACACACACACACGCACGCACACACACACGCCTAAATATGTAAATTCAACCTGCTTAATCTATTTAGTGTTATTTATATAAGTACAATTTCAGGGCTGACCAATTGGTATTGGATAACCAGTTAAGAAGTTCAAAAGTACTAATTTTTAGAGCAGTCATAGTTTTCCTTATCATTAGTGTGTGTGTGTGTGTGTGTGTGTGTGTGTGTGTATCGACCTATTGTTGGTACCCTCTATGGGGTGAAGATGTGCTCATCTTTCCATCTTGCCAGGAAAAGTAAACAATACTGGCTTCTCTGTGGACTCTGAAACTTCCTCCTGAACACCCTCATCCTGACCTAGCTTGGTCCACCCATCCTAACATAGGTGCTTCCTTCTCACGAATCTTCTCCCTCTGCCATCACCCAGAGCCCTGACTGACCAATAAGACATTGTTGGTTTGGTGCTTGGGCAGGTTACAGAGCTCAACCGACCTCAGCTGTGGCTTCTGCAATGAAACCTAACAGAATAGGAGGTGGAGGGCGGGACAAAAGCAGGGAGGAAGTCAGTACGATATGCTTACAGACACAGAAATCTGGTTTCAAACCCATAATTTATGCTGAGAAGTTTACATGGGCAAAACTGAAGATGCTGATAAAACAATCTGTTTGTAGAAAACATATTGCAAGTGAACCCCAAAGTGCAAAAACCAATTGTCCCCTAGAGAGAAAGTCAGCAGGCAAAGCTCTGGCTCTCTCTCACACATGCACACATACACACAGGCACACATGCAACATGCACACATGCATACATACACACATGCACACATACACACGTGCACACATGCACACATGCATACATGCACACATACACACATGCACACATGCAACATGCACACATGCATACATACATGCACACATACATATGTGCACACATGCACACATACATATGTGCATACATACACACATATACACATGCACACACACATACACACATGCACACATGCACACACACACATACATAATACACATATGCACATATCCATTCTTCTTAATCAGGGTTTTTATAGGCAAAGCTCATATTTGGGCAAATGTTTGTGCTATGTTGTAGAATTTATTAAACCCCAATCTTCGGTTTCTAACCTGCCTTTGACCATTTAGTTCCTGGATAAAAGACACACAAGTTTTATTCTTTGCAACAAGCCTTAATCAGCACTAGAGCTGAGCAGATATCTACCCTCTATGCTATTAAAATCTATTTCCTATTGATAACCCCATGTTATCACTTTCTATGTTTCACCTGGGCTGCTCTTAACTCCAATTGGCCAGCCCTCAGGGCCATGATTTCTTGACTCCTAACCCATAGTGATGTTTTCTACCTCACTCACCTTCTTTTCCCCTGTCATGATCCTCCTCTGACCCCAAGCCCAGCAACCCCAAACCCACCTATATCTCTTCTGCCCAGGTATTGGCTGTCAGCAACATTATTTACCAATCAGAAACAACTTGGGGGCAAGGCCACATAGCATTACTTGAGTCTATGTGCAAACTCTCTCATCTCTGGGGCAACCAGGTCTTAGCATTACAATACAGAGCAAAAGACTGAACCTCAACGTGTTTGTCAAACTTTTTAGGGACAGAACAAACTACCTTTAAGAGTAGTTCAGTCGGATGTGGTGGTGCACATCTATAAACCCAGCAGTCTGGAGGCAAGAGGATTGCCTCATGCTCAAGACTAGCCTGGCATATAGTGTAAGACAGTATCTCAAAAAAAAAAAATGTGATTTATAGAATAGTAAGAAGATAACCCAAATATTTCATGCAGTTGGTATGATCTTAAAGTCAAAACAGGACCAACAGCTGAAAAGCTGCCTGCAAATCAATTCCATCACCATATAAAAGATGCTGTGGTAAGGAAGGACAGGAGATGCAGTGGTGAGGACAGACAAGAGCAGGCTCAGCTTCAGACAGCCTCTGCTGGAAGCTCAAAGAGCTGCAAGGAATAAGCCATTGTATTGGTTACTTTCTAGTGTCGTGACCAAACACCACCACCAAGGCAAATTATAGAAGAAAGCATTTAACTGGGCTCATGGCTCCAGAGGGTTAAAGTCCATGAATAAAAGTATGACAGCAGGAACAACTGACAGCTCACATCTTGAACTGCAAGCAGGAAACAGAGAGCGCACTGAGAATGACGTGAGTCTCAAAGCACAGCCCCAACACACCTTCTCCAACAAAGCCACACCTCACAAGCCTTCCCAAACAGTTCCACCAGCTGGGGTCCAAGTTTTCAAACATACAAGACTATGGAGGCCATTCTCACCCAAATCAAACAGCCATGGTGTCATTTCAGGAAGATAAGAAGATGTAGCCCCAAAACACAGCATCCTCCTGAAGTGGAAATTTCTTGTTTCTCTAACAACTCAGCTGTGTCATGCGATGCTTTTCTGGAAACTGCCTTGTGAGAGGATGCTTTGTTGAAGTAGATACGTGAGAGGGTGTTTTGCTGAGAACAGACACGTGGTGTTTTTCTGGAAGCTGTCTTGTGAGGGGGCATATGATGTTTTGCTGGAGCAAACACTTTAAAGGGTACGTGGTGTTTGGAAAGTATATAAGTAGAACCCCATAGACAGTGAAAGAATTCTCTTGCATTACTACTCCTTGCAATGCTTTGCTGGCCTTTGCTTGTCATGACTTCATAGAGAGAAATGTGCCAAAGAACGCCTTGTGGTATTCCGGCCTCTTCCACTGACTCGGCGAGGAGCCTCTTGGTTTCTGCTGGATTGAGCCACTGCTACTGATTCATGTTTGGTGTTTGCTATTGGGCTGGGCTGCCGATATACTGACAACAAAGATTGGAATCACTCCCAAAGAACTACTTCTAAGCAGGTCCACCACCCCCTTGTCCTATTAACCATCTTTCTCCCCTACCTTTGGTCACTGGGCTAGAAGGGAGGTTGAAGCATTTAAGAACTTAAATAAAATAGGCTTTCAAAAATCTAAACCTGCATCCTCCAAGGCTGGGATCATGCAAACCAAGAATATAATGCAAAAGTCCAAAACAAACATTGTGACAGAATAATGTGTTTTGGTAAGTCTTATTGATCAAGTATGAAAATGCCCATTGTTCGTTTTTGTTTGGTTTGTCTTGAATGTCCTAGCCAAAGTAATCGAGAGGAAACAAAACAAATAGGGGCTGGCCCAGCCGTGAAGAACGCCTACTGCTCTTCCAGAGGAGCCACATTCCCAGCAACCTTAAGGTGGTTCACAACCAATTCCAGAGGATCTGATGACCTCTACTGACTTTTACAGGCACCAGTCACCCATGTGGTGCCCAGGTAAATGCAGCAAACAACCATAAAGACAAAATAAAATAAATAAATCTAAAAGCCTGGTTTGTTAGTGTTTTGCCTGCACGGATATATGTGTACATGTCTGTGCCAAAACAAATAAGCCTTAAAAAAACAAACAGGACTAGGAATTGAGGAAGATAGAGTTTTCTTTATGAAAACTTGTAAAACACACAGATAACCATGAAGACCAAACAGTTCAGCTAAGTTGCTAGGTGTAGGATCCACAAACAAAAGTCAACACTATCCCTATCAGCCATCAGTTACAAAACAGAAAAGCGACCCAAATATACAATAGTAGTGAAAGCCCCCACGAATCGCACACAGAGATCCTGATGAAAAGATCTGGTTAAAGTGCAGGCCTTGTGGTTAATGGGATCCGACAGCACACAGCCATCTATGCTCCTCCTCTCCCAGCGTGCCATGCTCCCAACCAAACTCAATGACGGAGGCGGGTGAGTTAAGGACTTCTGTCTCACCAGTATGAAATAGGCTTCCTGCTCCCAGGCCCTCCCTACAGCTAAAATACCATGAAGACATAACATCCGCACCAGAAGGATGAGAGGTGGTGGCGGAAAGCCAGTGCCTGGCCTCCTGGCAGAGAGTTCTGAGACTTTACCATCGTCTCTCCCATATTGTGGACAGGGCGTCTTACTGAATTCCAATCCAGAACAGGCAGGGCCTATGAAACTCAAAAAAATCTTCTCTCAAACAGGGCTTGGGAGAGAGTGATTAAGAGTAGTGCTCCTTTTTGTTAATACTTACCTATTCTAGAAAAATAAAATGGGAAGACTGTGGTCACAGTGGCCTCTCCATTCCTCAGACTCAGATGCAAGGGAAAGTGCTGTGATTTCCCACAATGCTGTCAACAGGGTGAGCAGAGAGCTTGTCTTTTATCTCTTACCTGGTGGACGTAGATGGCAGTGGGAATCCCTTGCAGGGATGTAATCAAATGAGCCTCCCACAGAATATCAAAGAAATATATACAACGGGCCTCAGTTAACCTCAATAATGCAAGGATCATACAATGTTCAGACTTAATCAGCATAACAGACCACATTTATGAAATCTAGATCTTTTTAAAAATACATAAGAATTATAAAGCACTTGACTAGCATTGGTGAAGGAGAGCCCCCAAACCTTGCCTGGGCAGCATGGGAGAGCTAGCCCCAAGGGCGTGAGTGCTTGTCCTTGCTGGCTGCTACAAGAAGGAGAGCTGGCCCTGGTGGGGTAGGTGCAGGAGAGCCAGATGAACAACTCAGCTACCACCCATGTCTCCCATTTCAGGAGATCTGACTCCCTCTTTTGGCCTCCATAGGCACCAGGCATGCATGTGGTGTACACAGATATACATGTAGGCAAAGCATTCATATGCATAAAATAAATAAATTTTTTTTTTTTAATTTCAGCATGAAAATCCTGAGGAACATTCAAGCTGCATGCAAACTACAGTACAGAACAGTTGTGTTCCAGTGGACTGCTGAAGAACAGTTTGAGTAAAATTTAACCAGGGAGAGGCTCAGGAACACACTGAGCTAAGGTTACTGCTCTGGGAACCTGGTGAGGTGCTGCACAGCATGCTAGGGTTACCCTGGCCAAGGCACCACCAGGCACCACTGCTCCAGTTCTTGGCTGTCTCTGGGGTGGGCAGATTCTGCCGTCTAGCTGCTGCAGGTCTCCACGGTCCCTTGTGCAGATGTGGAAGCCACAGTCCTCCTCACAGCCTAGGTCCGTCTGGCTCTTGGATGAAGCCTCTCCTGCATTTGTGAGTTGTGGGCATGAAAGAACTGCCTAGGAAGGAGAGAGACCCTTAAGTCCTTGTGTTTCTCGAGACATTCCTAGTAAGCCTGCAATTAAAGCCACCGTGCGGTGGCATCTCAGAAAATGGAATTTGCATAATTTGAAATTTGAGGAAAATCTCTAAATACCTTAATTTTGATAGAGACCATTTCCCCGGCTGACATGTGTCTACACCTATAATTTCAGCTGATAAATTGCTGTAATTTCTCCTCCATTTTATGTTCTTTCGAACATTAATTGTCACTTGCAGGGTAAGACGCTATGGAAAAGAAAGGAAGAGAAAAACCGCACAGCCAGGAGCGTGGAGTGACTTTGTGGGTGATTACATAGCCTGCAGATGCAAGCAGAGTCTGAACCCACCTGATACATTGCTGCAGCCTGAGGCGTGTGTGGGTAAGTACACCCTGTTCATCACATGCCCATACACCCCCACACATGCCCAAAGGCACACCCTCACACTCACATCAACCCACTTAAACACACCCACACACTCCCATAGACACACCCACATACCCACACAGACACCCAGACACCTCCTCACAGCTCTGTATGCTTCCATAGATATGCATACACCCCCTCTCGATCACCCCTACATGACTCTACCCACCCCCAGAATAATCTTAATCCCTTTGCTTATCTGACAATTCTTCCCAAAGGTAGGAAAGGACAGCAAAATAAATGCCTTTGTCTAGGAGTAAGAAAGCACAAAGGTAGTTTCCAGGGGTGAGAGGTGATAAAACACCTCACTCCCCAGGACTGGGCAGGACATTTGTCATGGAAAATAGACATGCTATTTTGTGATAGGCTGGCTCAAGGCAGGTTAAGGCAGCTCCTGGCTACTGAGAGTTCTCAGAGATGTTACCCCAAACCCACCCACACAGCACCTCAGGCCCTTCACCAGCTTTCTGTACTTTTCACAACAACCCCCAGATCTGCCCTCCTCCCACAGGCCAAGCTCCTCCCCCTCCATGAATAGGAGCTGTTCTCACCAGGGGATGTCAGGAGTCTCTGCTGTATACCATCCATCCATCATTGTGTTGGGGGGAAAAAACACTCTGAAAACATCCCCCTGCTGCAGATAGCCAGAATACAGCAGAATAAAGCCCCTTCCCATGGACCTCCTCCTAGCCAGAGCCACTCTATCAAAGCATATTAAAATTAAAAATTAATCATTTGGAGGATGCTATGTCTTATATTGCCAAGGTCCTGGGCTGAGTGTGGACAGGACAGGAACTGGTGATTAAGCAATACGTGAAGGGGTCTCTCCATCCTGACAGAGTTCCTAGGCTACAGTCCAGGTCCTCCTTTGCCACACTACCTCTGTCTCAGCCTTCCCCTTCTGTCTTCCTTCTCAGACCCACATCCAGGGGCTCAGAGTTGAGCATCAGGGTAGACCTTGCACAGGATAGGGCTGTTCCCTCCCTCTATAGGTATCTTCTCCATATGGGCTTGTCAGTTCCATCCCAATATACTCTGTGTTCCAAGGTGGTCCAGCAGCCCCCAAGGATCTTCTGGCATCTTGAGGAAGTGAGACATTCTGTCTCCTCTTCTGAGGGTACACCAGGTGTCATGGCACACGGGCCCATGGCTTGGCAGATGGTACACAGACAGCTTCATCTATCCAGCTCCCACCTGCCCGACCTTGACACAGGAGAGAGGGATTGGAGCCGCCTGTGTGGAGTTTTTTTTATCACTGACCCACATCCCGTGCTGGGGCCTTGCTAGGTTTCTGAAGAAATTGTATGAGGAAACAGTCCAAGGCAGGTTCCCCTCGAAGCCTTGTTCCTGAACTGGGTCCTCTTTCTTCTCTTGCCAGAAAGCTGGGAAGGGAAGCGCTTCCTCTTTCCCTTCTCCCTTCCTATTATCTTTCCTACCGTCCCTCCCTGGCACCTGGTCTTATCAAGCAGCCAGCGCTGTGCAAGCAACCACGCAAACACAGCTGTCTCTCAGCCACATCCCTGACCTGTGAAGGGAGTGTCCCTTCTCATAAAATGACAAAAGGACTTTGTGTAGTCTATGAATTGAGGACCTTGAAGAGAAAACCACCCTGAAGTCGTATGTGGCCCGCTGCATCAAGCAAGAAGGCGGCCAGAGAAAGGCTGAGTCCTGTAGAGAGATGGAGACATTGCACTGCTGGCTGTGAGAGGCAGAAGGGTCCACATGACACTAGAGTCCCCCTCTAGGGGATATGAGGTAGATGAGGAAGGAAGCCATCTTCCTCTGAGCCTGTAGGGTATGGGACCCACCCTGGCTTGCCTGTGTGTGTGTGTGTGTGTGTGTGTGTGTGTGTGTGTGTGTGTTCATGAATACAGGTACATGTGAGTGGGTGTGAGTGAGGGCTAAAGATTGACATTAGGGGTCTTCCTCAGTTGCTCTCCACCTTGTTTTTTAAAGCAGGGTCTCCCACTGAACCCAGACTCACTAATGTAGCTAGACTGGCTAGCCAGCAAACTGCACAGCTCCTCCTGTCTCTGCCTCTCACTGCTGTTAGTGTGAACTGCAGTGCCTGACATTTTGTTCTGTTTTTGCTTTGTTTTAATGTGTGTGCTAGGGATCACACTATGTCTTTGAGCTTGTGTGGCAAGCACTTCACTGACTGAGTCATCTCTCCTCCTCCTGGCCCCCACCAGAGTCTGCATCTTGACTAGAGATGAGAAAACAAATGGGACTCATGACCTCAGATGACTGTTCAGTGTTGGTGGGTTTTTTTGGTTTTTTTGTTTTTTAAAGATTTATTTATGTTTGCTTTATGTGTGTGAATGTTTTGCATGCTTGGTGCCAGCAGAGACCACAAGAGATCGTTAGATCCCCTGTAACTGGAACTACAGATAGTTGTTAGCCATCATGTGGGTGCTGGGAATCACACTGATTATCTGGAAGAGCAGCCAGTGATATTAACCACTGAGCCATCTCTCCAGACTACCAAGATGGTTATTTGTATTACTTTAAGTCAGAACCTCTGTAACATTTGTCTTTGCAGTAATGGGTGTGTGCAGACAGAAGAGGGTTTGTTGTGCAGGGGCTGAAGCCACAAGAATCCTTGGGACAGAAAGAGATGCTGAGGAGCTCTGGGCTCTGCTCCTTAGGAGGCCACCAGACCCTTCATGAATAGCTTGCCAGAACAGAAGGATGACTGGTTTTACCTGTTTGGTCCTTGTTGATTTCCTCTGACTTTTCTAAGCAATCCAATCCCCTTCCACAGTTCCTACAACTGAGGGGTCAGAAGTAGTCTCCTCAGGATGAAACTAAGGCAAAAGTCTCTGTCTTCATAGCTCCTTCTCCTCCAGCGTCCACTCTAAAGACCCTCTGTGACGCCCTCTGGACACACCAGTATCCTCTGTTTGCAGGAAGAACAACCAGCACTGATGGTTCCCTTTGTCTATTATCTTTGCCAGAGGGCTACATTCGTGGGTTCCTGTGGGTACTGAGATATGGCCATCTTTGAGGGAAACTTTTCTGTCTCCCAAGATCCTTGGATTTGACTGTAATCTTTCAACCTGCTTTGTAGTTTAAATACAAAGAGTAGTAGACCCAGTGTGAATTTTTACATTAAGAACATCCCATTTACTGAAGAATCTTTTCCAGTGTCCCTGGATGGCCACTGCCCTCCACTTAAAGAGAGCTCAGGGTTGACCATACAAAGGTTCCCATCCAATCTGGGAAGATGAAGACACAGTTTAACTGCCTTTACAACAAGCAGGTGGTCTACAGCAGCCACGGATGGCAAGGTTGTAAGCCTGGCTCTTCAGTGATGACAGGAGCTAAAGGTCAGCTTGTGCTTTCTGTGGGTCTTTGGCTCCTATGGCTTGGCCTGGGTCTCTCCAAATCCCTGACCTTGGTCTGACCTCTGATGCAGCTGTTACTCTAGCTCAAATACTGCATGCTGGCTTCTAATACAAGAATCAGATTTAATATTCTAGAATGAGGATCAGATCATAGCCCTTTCTCTTCATAATAAACCAGGGGACTAAGGAAGCATGTTTAGCTGTTGCTGCCTTGAGCATGGCTCTATTTCCCTAAAGATACGTGTGCTGGTGATACCCAGAACTCAGGAGTCCTAATCAGCTCTCTTTCTCCGAAGCCAGCCTCTAATTGACCAGCAAAATGGCTCTTCTCATACCTTGCAAACACAGAGAAGGATGGCCACAAGCCACTGGTGTCACTGCGCAAAGGTACAAGGAGATGTTTACTCTGGAACATTCCAAACATAATTTTACTGAGTTCCCATGTACTCATCCTTGAAAGGACATCTTGGTGGCCCAGAGTTGCCACTTAAGTTTTCCCTTCTGTTCACCTCATACCCAGAAGCACATGTGGCTTCACCCAATGACTTGTGGCTGGGAATTTTCCCCACATCCTGCTCATTGGCACTCTGAGAACACATCCTTGAGATCAGACTGTGGAGCATGGTCTGAAACAGGAAGCATCCTCTGTTTCCCAGGTGCTGAATTTGATAAGAAGTTGCAACTGATTTCCTTTTCATGAAAAGACAAAGTGATTTTTTTTTAAGTTGCTGAGTTTAAAATGTTACAAGGTTGATGATGGTTCTACATTTGTTTCGTCATGTTCTTTAAGTTGTATATTGAACTTTGTGGGGTTTTTTCCCCTAATTTCCAATGTTTTCATGTGTCCTAGTTGCTAACTAGCGTGTAGGGTCTGAGAGACACCCACCCAG
Organism: Rhynchomys soricoides; assembly: GCA_019843965.1. Taxonomy (NCBI): domain Eukaryota; kingdom Metazoa; phylum Chordata; class Mammalia; order Rodentia; family Muridae; genus Rhynchomys; species Rhynchomys soricoides. The sequence continues at coordinate 1,043,269 of JADRCH010000172.1, forward strand.
GTGGGTTGTCAGTCTGGACAGTAAGGCACCCACCCTAAGTGCCAGCCGAGTTCTTATGTAACAGGATATTTCCAGGGTAAATTCTTTTTATAGTTTCACACTTACCTTCTTCTTGCTCCTCACACCACGTGGGCCACTCCATCACTTCTGTGTGAGGAAACAGCTCTGGGTAGGGACGGGAGAAGAAGACAGGTAGAAATAGGGCGTGGATGCTGGAGGAGGGGAAAAGACAGAGAAAAAAGGAAGAACATGGAAGGAAAGAAGAGGGAGGAGGGAGAGCATGTGACAGGGAGGAGCTAGAGGAGCGAGAACACATGATAGGGAGGAGCTAGAGAAGGGAGAAAAAAACACAGGAGAGACAGCAAGAAACAGAAGAAGGAAGAGAGAAAACACAGGAGAGGGAAGAAGAGACAGAGGAGATAAGAAGCACAGAAGAGAGAGGTACCCAGAACTGACAGCCTACAAGCTGACTCTCCCCAAACCGCTGCCTGCTTTGATGACTCTCTCCAGGATGCACTTGACTGTCCCTCTTCCCAACCACCAAATCGCCAGTTTCCTGAGCTGCCTGTGCTGTATTCTGGACTGGAAGGAAGCATTCATATAATTTAAAGCACACTGACTATCTACATTTCTGGGTGTGGTAGTAAACTGAGCCCCTTAGCCTGGAAAACCCCACTTTTCTGAGTATAGTTAGGAAGACCCAGAAAGTCAAGCTTGGAAGTCTAACTGGGGTTCAACTTGCACCTTATTGGGGTCTTCTGAGGGTGTCAAGACTGCAGAGGAGCTGTGAGGGAGGTCTGTCCCATTATGGCCGTCACCTAAGACTCAGAGGGGTAAGTGGAGCCTTGGATGCAGATTGATCTCTGGGGCGATGCTGGCCCAGCCTGTGGCTGGCTGTCTCCATAGTTATTTCCAGCTCTCTGGTTCTTGTGTCAAGTCTCCATCCTTGATGTCAAGAGACATGGTCCCCGCCAGGACTCTATCAAGGCCCAGGACAGACATGTCCCATCTGGTCAGGTTCATGAGCATACCCCAGGGCTGGGAACACCAAGGCCTCAGGTAATGGATGAGGTACATACATTTCAGAGAACTTTGGACTGTCCCCTATCTCATACTAGGGAGAGAGGCAGCTTTAGGGACCTGGAACACTCAAAGGTGGGAACAGAAAGAATACTCAAAGAAGAAAAAGACCTGCTTTGCCTTATCAGGTGAGGATTAAAAGAGAAAGTGTTAGCCCAAGCAGCAGCTCCACCACACAGAACCCCATACAGAGGTAGCACCACATGTTTATGCCATGCCCAAGCCCTTGGTCAGGTCTAGGGAACATCTTAGCTGGTGTGAGGCTTGTGAACTATTATATCCCCTGTGCAAGCACCCACTGTGTTCATGAGCACCTGCTGTGTGCACAAGTACCTACTTCATGCACAAACATCTGCTGTGTACACAGACACTGTGTGCACGAACACCTACTGTGTGTATGAATGTCTGACACATGCATGAATATCTGCTTTGCTTGACTATCATGGCAGAGACAAATCACAGTCTGTGTCTGGAGGTTGTGGCCGCATATCTCAAGCAGAACATCTTGGCCTCTCTGGTTGGACTCTCTGCACCTAGAAGCTCTTGAGTGGGCCACGGAAGACACCTACTCATAGCATCTGGTACATTTAATACATTCTCTAGCACTAGTGTGTATCAGAAATAGTTTCATTATGATATAAAACTACAGATTACCTAAAATCTGCTTCTTAATCATCTTGGTCTCAACTAGTCCAACTGACCTGGAGGAGCAACCTTCTCACACAGTGTTGATGTGGACTATGGCAGTGCCCATGTGACAATAAAACTTTATTTACAGATATGCTAAAGGTCAGTTCAACCTGAAGATAATACAATTCCCATGCTTGTTCCTGACCAGGACTCTCACTGGATGATATTTTGGGGGGAAGTTTGGCAATGCCTAGAGATATTCTCAATTACTATAGTTAAGTACACTGTGGAGAGGGTGATAAAGGGAACCCATGGGTGGGATGAAGACTTTCCTAAATATTCCCCAGTACACAGGACACCCATTTAGAACTCCCTGCCCCAGGTGACAAAGGGCTCTGGCCAATGTCCTTGCCTATAGCCCATTCCTAATGACCAAGCCTTTGGTTGCATCCCACAAGCCTCTGTCTGTCTCCCCAAATAGGCCCCAAACTTTGCATTGAGGTAAGCATGATCATCACTTCAAGAGTGTTAGGAACCTCTGTTCCTCCATAAGATCGTCTTAAACCTGAAGTCATGGGTCATACAAATAGTGCTGGACATCCAGGTGTGACCTGCATGCCCAACATGCAGCAGAGCCCATTGCTAAAATGGACTCTGAGGGAACCATCTTGGCCTAAATCCTGGGACTTTAGGAAAAAGAAATTTCTGGAATTGTGTTTACTGCTCTGTAAGGTGGACAGAAAGATGAGATCATGGAAATGAGGCTCTCACCCTGGAATCCCGTCTCACCAGCTAAGGGTTAGAATTCAAGCACACAGTGCACGGATGTTATGTGAGTAACCAATCACTTTTTAAAAATTAGATTTAAGGCCTTCTCCATGAGATGGAACCTATACCTAACACTGTCAAGAACTGGAGACTTGGTTGGTTATGAGCTTAGGGGGAAAATCTACTATTATGTTACTAAAGAAACACAGCAAAAAATGACTCCAAATAACATTTTGCTGTATCCATAGATCAGTGCTTTGTTCATTCTTCTTCTTCTTTTTAAAATAAAGATTTATTTGTTTATTTTATTGTATGAGTACACTGTAGCTGTCTTCAGACACACCAGAAGAGGGCATTGGATCCCATTACAGATGGTTGTGAGCCACCATGTGGTTGCTGGGAACTGAACTAAGAACCTCTGGAAGAGCAATCAGTGCTTTTAACCGCTGCACCATCTCTCCAGTCTCTAAGGTTTTTTTGTTTTGTTTTTAGTTTAGTTTTGTTTGTTTTTGTTTTTCAAGACAGGGTTTCTATGTATAGCTTTGGCTGTCCTAAAACTCACTTTGTACATCAGACGGGCCTCACTCTCAGGGATCCAGCTGCCCCTAACTCCCAAGTACTGGAATTAAAGGCGTGCACCACCACCTGGCATGCCTAGTCTTACTACAACTTGATAGGCCATGTTTGGTTGATATCTCTGGAAGGCCTGCCCTCTTCTGTAGGGAAGCAGAGGAGTGGATGGAGAATGAGGAGAGGAAGGAGGGGAAACTGGGGTCAGGATGAAATACACAAGGGAATTAAAAAAACAAAAAAGCAGAAAGACACTGGCCCAGCTGGCTCAGGTGGCCTGAAGGAATACGATGATCACATATGTAGAGAAGAGATAAAAAAGTTGGAGTGTGCAGTGAAGATACAGGAGAGAAAGCAAAGCTTAGGGTTCATACGCCGTGGAGAAAGGTGGACCTGTAGGCTCAATGGATGTGAGCAACAGGCGGGTATGAGGAGTCTGTGCACACCTGAGGCCATGGTGAGGTGTGGGCCTGGGCTGCTGCCAAGGGCTATGTCTGGGTTCATGGCTCTACAGCACTCAGGGTTGTGCTGTTATCTGTGGCCCATCTAGGTATCAGTAGTCTGGGCTGCTGCCTAAGACCACGTGGATGTCTGGGGGCCAAGATGAGCTGAGTGGCCTGTCCTGCCACCTGAGACCATGGTGATGTTATAGTCCAGGCTGATGCTGAGGACTATGTTTGCGTCTGTGTTGATGTCTGATGTCTATGGCCTAAGTTACCTTCAAAGGTCATGCCGATGTCTGTGGTCTGGGTTGCCACCTGAGACCATGTGAATATCTGTGGATCATGCTGCTGACAGAAGCCATGGCTGGGTCAGTGATCCTATTGCAGTCAGGGTCTGTCTTAGTTAGGGTTTCACTGCTGTGAACAGACACCATGACCGAGGCAGCTCTTATAAGAACATTTAATTGGGGCTGGCTTACAGGTTCAGAGGTTCAGTCCATTATCATCAAGGCAGGAACATGGCAGCATCCAGACAGGCATGGTGCAGGAGGAGCTGAGAGTTCTACATCTTCATCTGAAGGCTGCTAGCAGAATATTGGCCTCCAGGCAGCTAGGACAACAGTCTTAAAGCCCATATTCACAGTGACACACCCACTCCAACAAGGCCACACCTTCTAATAGACAGAGCATATACAAACTGTCACAGGAGCTGTGTTGATGTCCTCGGCTCATGTACCACCAAAGGCCATGCAGATGTCCCTGATCTAGGCTGCTGCCTGACACCACATTGATGTCTGAGCATTGTGCTGGGCTGGCCACACCCCTTGCATGTGAGAGCTGGCTCTGGTGGCGTGAGTTCAGGAAAGCTGTCTGCCCCTCACCAGCTGCAGCACTCCAGAGAGCTGGCCCTGCCACTTGTCTACTGTGTGGTAGTGTGGATGAGGGAGAGGTGCACTCTCCCCCTCTCGCCCCTCACCCTGCGCTGCCTGAAGCAGGCAGGAGAGATGTTCCTAGCCCTCACCACCTGCTGCCCTCGAGAGAGCAGACCTTGCAGCTTGCCTGGGCAGCACAGTAGAGCTGGCCTTGGTGTCAGGTGAGCTGGCTTTGAGGGTGCAGGAGCAGAAGCTGGCCCTGCCTCTTGCCAAGTACTGCATTGGATGAGCTAGCTGGGGCAGGATTAGAGAGTTCACCCTGGTGATGTGGGTGCAGGAATCCTGGAAGGCTGACCACCCAGGCCCAGATCCAGGGCTTTGAGCTGGCCCACCCCAACCCAACATCTACCCCATCTATGAACTGATGCAATGCATGAAGGGGCCATTTCTGCAGACCCAAAGCTTCAGGATCTCCATGACACAGGGCAACACAGAATTTCCAAGAGGAGTCCCGGTGAGGATCCGGTATTGACAGTGCAGCAAAAGCCAGAGGCCTCGAATGAGACAGAAAACTCATTGCAATGAACGTTTGCAAATAAAGATGTGTGGATGAAAGAGTTTGCAGTGTGACACACTGTGACACACTACAGCTTTCATGACAAGATCTTGTTTTGTTTAATCATTTTCTTTGTCGGGGGTGAGGTTACAAAGGTAGAGGGCAGATACAAAGGGACAGGGAGTGAGAGAGATTGGAGTGCATGATGTGACATTCACAAAGAATCAATAAAAAGGTTTTTTTAAAAAAGCATCCTAGTACATTTGCCACGAAAGTCGCTAACACAGAAAGAATATTCCTCTTATGAGAGATGCTTCCATTAAAACTGCTAAGGCAGCAGGGAGCCATGTTTGCATTCACTAAGCATGTATGACTAAGTATGGCCTTTCTCTTTCCCTGACATAAACCTGAACTTCTCTAGAAACCCCATTTACCTGTCCTAGCCCCTTTGTGCAGTTTCCTGCAGTGTCTGCTTTTACCTCGTCAGACAGCAATCCCAAGGAAGGCACCTCAAGGGCCATCTTATAATCACACGGACTGAAAAGGGTGAAAAAGAAAAGTCTAATTAATCCTTTGAGGTGTGCTTCAAAAACTACCAAAATCATATGCTTGGCTACTGTATAAAGACACTGTCTTAGTCCGGGTTTCTATTCCTGCACAAACATCATGACCAAGAAGCAAGCTGGGGAGGAAAGGGTTTATTCAGCTTACACTTCCACATTGCTGTTCATCACCAAAGGAAGTCAGGGCTGGAACTCACATAGGATAGGAACCTGGAGGCAGGAGCAGATGCAGAGGCCATGGAGGGATGTTGCTTACTGGCTTGCTTTCCATGGCTTGCTCAGCCTGCTCTCTTATGGAACCCAAGACTTCCAGCCCAGGGAAGGCACCACCCACAAGGGGCCTCCCCCCTTGATCACTAATTGAGAAAATGCCTTACCGCTGGATCTCATGGAGGCATCTTCTCAACTGAAGCTCCTTTCTCTGTGATAACTCCAGCTTGTGTGAAGCTGACACAAAACCAGGCAGCACAGACACTTACACAGGCTGGTCTCTTGGGGAGACCACACAGGCTGATCTCTTGGGGAGACCACATCCATACTTGGGTGTGTCTTGATCTTTTTTCTGAATACTCTAGTTCTATTAAACCTTTTGCTTGAATTTATATTAAAATAGCTTCCTAACACTGCTGACTCGGGCTTCATTCTGACTCTGCTCCATTCTGGCTTCTCCTGGAATTCTTTTCTGCAGCAGTTAAGTATCGTGGCTTTTCCTGAGTGCAGGTCTCGAGAAAGGATTTGGTCTGCTGCTAGTGGGAATGTGGAGCTGCGCCTCTGGTGTCTTCCCCACTGTCCTGACATTCTAAGAATGGCCTCAGTAAGCCAGGAACACTGGTGTCGGTTCCCAGGTTCCCTTCCTCTGAGTAAATGGCCATGTCAGCCAGATCTCCACTCTACCAAAATAACTGAGATAATCAAGGTAAACAGGAAGACATTTACCTTGGCTCGAGTTTCAGAAGCTTCAATTCATGGCATTTGGGCTCCATGGCTTTAGCAGGGTAAACCAGCAGCATTCTGTGTGTATAAAGAGGAAGAAACACCAGGCGTGCCAGGTGGAGCACGCCTTTAATCCCAGCACTCGAGAGGCAGAAGCAGGCAGATTTCTGAGTTCGAGGCCAGCCTGGTCTACAGAGTGAGTTCCAGGATGGCCAGGGCTACCCAGAGAAACCCTGTCTCGAAAAAACCAAAAAAAAAAAAAAAAAAGGAAGAAGAAACTTAACCAAGACATGCCCCCAAAACCACCTTCTTTTAATCAAGCCCCATCTCCAAATAAATAGTCTACTGAGTATGAGTTCATCAGTGAACTAATCCATCAAACCTCAGGGCTGGAGAGATGGCTCAGGACCACTCTTCTAGAGGTCCTGAGTTCAATTCCTAGCAACTACATGGTGGCTCGCAACTATCTGTAATGGGATCCAATGCCCTCTTCTGGGTATGAAAGGAGCAACAGTATACTCATGCATATAAATTAAATTTTAAAAAACAAAACAAGAATGACTTACACCGTAGCACCACCAGCTGAGGAGCAGGCCATCAAAACTGGAGTCTATGGAAGACCTACCTCATATTACACTGTAGTAGCAGCAACCTTGCAGTTTATAAGGAGCATTGCAAGGAAGTCATTGATGAAAGCCCTTGGGACACAGACAAGGCCTTGTCTCATACAATAATAATATCACATAACCCTCTGTTTGTACAGGAACTGCCCGTCCCGTGATTCACCTGATTATTTTAACCAGAATTAGCATGTGACTCAGCCTCTAATTGCCCTGCATAATTGTTCAATCTCATAGTAACACTTTAATTTGCAAAGCAAAAATAACCATGTGATTACCCTGCAATTACATGATAGTTACTAATCAATTACTTCTATAGAGTTTCTGCATGTTTACAGACTGGTTAATGCCTACATACCCTTTCCCAGAACCCTGATCTCCGAGTGTCCAGCTGACATTCACTCACTGAGCCCCATCTGTTACTAGCAGTATCCAACTCAGGGCCTCTGTCAAGCCCTGGGCCTGTGAATACCCACTGCTGCCTGCCTCCCTGGCTCCTCCTTACTCCCCTTTCACACCCACATCAGAGCCCAAGATTACAGAAGCACCCATAGCTGCAGCAGTAGAGGTAGTGGGACCTTACTTCAGCCTGTAGCATGAAGGACTATTCAGTTGAAATGTGAAAGCCAGAGAAACAGGAAGCTGGACCCATTTAAACCCAAAGCCTCCTCCCTGCACCTCAGACTGAGGTGAGAGGTAAATCCAGTGTCCACAGTGGGGAACAAGCTTCATGTACCTGGAGAATCAGTGATGAGTATCTGGCTTCTTGAGTCCCTGGCACAACCAACTGCCTTCCAAGAAAAACCAACAAGGGTTAGAGAGATAGCTAAGCAGTGAAGAGCACTGGCTGCTCTTGCAAAAGTCCCAAGTTAGATTCCCAGCACCCACATGGTGGTTCACAACCACCTGTAACTCCAGTTCTAGAAGCCAACACCCTTTTCTGCCCTTGGAGGGCACCAGGCATTCATGTGGTGCACAGACATATACATACAGGCAAAACACAATACTCTAGTGTAGGTGAGGGTAGAGGCAGAATAAATCCTCTGGTCTGCAGCAGAGAACTATACGGCACAGAGTTTGACCACACCTGAGTGGGAGGAAGCCAAGGTCGGCTAGGTTTCATTTACCACACGAGAACAGTGATTGATAAAAGCAAAATCAAGAGCACACAATGTATGTTTATTGCCTTGAGAACATATGATGTCATGCCTGTGGAACAATTCCAAACAGGCTTGGGGCAAGAACCCTCCACCTTCTCCGAGTCCATAGGGTCCCAAGATAGATTCTAGTGAGATCTGCATGGAAACTCTGGACCAGCCATAGAAAAGAAGCTCAGAAACACAAGAGTCAAGTCTTTAGTCAGTAGAGGGCAGTAGGCAAGATAACCCCACTGGAGGGAAGGCAGTTGGACAGGGTGATAGCCCCTACACTAAAGCAAACCTGGCCATGGAGCCAGTCTTCAGGACCTCAGGATGGGCTGAGTCACTCCAATAGACACCGTTTTCCAATACACTACTACACCAGACAGGGGAGTCCACAAACCCTTCCAACACCACTGCGAGACCCACAACACAGGAACCGTGAACCATGGGAAGGGACTCAGGGCCAACTCCAGCTGTTCTGTTCTGACCTGTTCACCCTGGTCTGGCTGAAAGGAGGTCCTGGAAAGTCATGAAATGGAATAGCCATTTCATCTACACACATAACCAGAAATAAATGACCCCAGCCTAAGCCTCATCGAGTCTTCAGACTTTTCTCCAGTCTCTTTTTCTATGGTCAGCTTTGGGAGGAGGAAATGAAGCAGGAACAGAGTGAGAGAGAAAAGGTTGCTACACACTGTATAGCTGGCTCACATTTCGAGAGACTCCTGTGCACACAGAGGGGTGATTTTTAGAACAAGTCATAAATGCTGTGTAAGGTGTGTGCATGCATACACACAAACACACACACATATGCACACACATATATACACTTATGCCCAAAGCTGCATTTTCTGTACATACAGGCTTTCCTGTTAAATAAATGTCTACCTATAGACACCCTATTTTGGATCAGCCTATAAAGCTGGTACCTGGCATGGCTGGTATTGAGCACATGGGCCACAGCAGCCAGGACTCCATGAGCCAATCAAAAAGGACCCTAAAATCATTCCACACTCTGTACCCAATAGCTTCAGTAATGCCATCTTTTCTGGCCCATGTTGGGGACTAGGAAATGCCCAAGTTCAACCTGAGGAAGTAAATGACATTTGGTGTCTGATGCAGAGAGCAGGGTTGAAATGAGTCTGACGTCGTGTTTAGTCACCTGCAAGGAGACCACTTGAACGGATAAGCAGACTGGCCCATGAGCTGAATGGAGGCCAGAGACTCGTTGCAGCTCAGAGCAAGGGCCATCGGCTAGAAAGGAGACATCTTTATAGGTGTCTAGAGCACCCACTGGAGGGTCAGAGTCCTTCAGAGCAAGCTGAACAGGGCGTGAGGAAAAGTGGAGCTGGGATTCTTGGCTCACCTCGAAAGCCTTAGCTCAGCTCAGCAATTGGATGGGGGCAGAGCTTCCCCTACCCTGCCTGCCAGCTGCTTTTAAATGCAATGGGGCCACTCTCATCCCTCCCAAGCCCAGGGCTTAGCAGACTTGGATTTCAAACGTCTGAAACCCGAAAGGAGAAATAATCTATCTTAGGCAGGCTCAAAATAAACCTCAGTGTGAAGCGCAGTGAGGCGCGCTGCAGTATTGTGTTGCTTCCTGCCTCTCATTCCCAGGGCAGGCAATTCTCTGCAACGCCTCAGTGCCTGCTTTAAATCAGTGTCCAGACCCAATAGGCAGGTTCCCAGGAGCCCTACACACACACACACACACACACACACACACACACACACTCGCACACACACATGGGAAGAAGAGACATAAATGTACTCACAAATATAGACACACACATAAATGGGTGCCCACAGAGACATATGTACAGATAGGCTCCATGCAGGAAGAAGCAGCAAGGCCCCGTGATTCTCGGGGGAAGCAGCGTCTTTAGTGATACATATGATAATTAAAGAATACAATAAACACAATTACCATGTTTTAAACAGTTTATTAGTGAAGCTTATCATAAAATCAGAATAGAGTGCTCTAGGGTTGGTTGGATAACAGCTTCTAATCCTCAGAGTCATAAAAATCCCTGGCTCGGAAGAAATGGGCCTTTCTAAGTGATGGAATCGGTGTGTGTGAATGGAGCAGAAACAGGACCAGCTTGAATGTGGCAGGTGGAGGTGAAGCTGGCAGCTCTTCCCTGCACAGCCAGCCAGAAAAGACACAAGGGTGTGGCACAGGCTGGGCCTGGGAGCAGCTTGCACAGGATGCTCACTGTGGTGTATGGGAGGACCACATGTCTCTGAAAGATGCAGGATGTTGGTTTGCTCCATGACAGAGAGCCTGGCAGACTCAAAGTAGAAGTAGGCGAGGCCATGATTTGCAGAGGAAATAGGTTTTGTGCCTAACTTAAGGATCTGTAAACCATGAGGGATATTGCCAACCGGCTAGAATTCAGCCTGGATCTCTCTGTCTCAGATGCAGGACTTACCTTGAGACCACCACTTCTTCATTGTGACAGACCCAGGAGATGTATGTCAGACAGGCTACTGGCAAGTGAAGGGCTGCTGCACCAGGAACAAACTCTGGTCACATGTAAGGAGCAGGCAGAAGACAGGTGTTATGGAGCACACATTTGAATACATCTACACTGTAAAATTGCAACTGTGTATCCCTCAGGACCCAGAGCCACCTAAGTGAGCTGCAAGGCAGCCACAGTCCTGCTACCCATGTCCTGTGGTCTGTGTTCTCATCCTGGAAAAGAGCTGCTTTGTCCATCTGGAAATCTTTTAGAATTTCATGTCTGGGGCAGCGGAGAGCACAAGGCTGTCTTCTGCCTGGAGACTCCACCCCACCCCAGATTCCTTCGTCCTCTGTGAAGAGAAGATGAATCCCATGAGTAGCACTGAAGGCATCACATGGGGAGCCAGCCACACAGGCTGTCAGGACTGTGTGTGGCTTAAAAGGAGAACCAGGTCACCAGCACTGGCTAAGGTCAAAGGCAAATCTTTATTCAGGGTACAAACAGGTCATCCATCTTGGTGTCCTAGGTGATTCCATCTTGGGTCAAAGATGTGGGCCAGCCCCCACAGATTGTCCCTCAGCATTGTGAGGGTTGTACAGGAGATCTGGATTGCTCCAAGTCCTGTGAGAGCTCTGTCCTCTAAGGGGAGTAAAGAGTATTTGTTTTGTGATCAGAAGCCAAGCTGTTTCAAATGGCCAGGGTCTCAACTCCATCCCTGTATACTACCCAGAAGGCCAATAGGACTGTTGCTCAGTCCTGTTACATGACGTGTGACCCCACCCCAGGGGGCAGCTCTCAAGGCTTTTTGTCTTAGTTGGGAATATGAAGTCACTGTAATGGCAGGAGGGTCTATGAGCTCTGAGCACAGAACCGCAGCTGTGGGCAGACCTGGAGCACTGCAGGGCTGGGCTCTAAACACTCATACAAGCCTGTCCTGTGAGGGTTCTGTCAGCTATTACATGGCAGCCACCATGAGTTACACTTAGGTCAGGGTAAGCTCTCAGTGGTCACACCAAAAGGGAAAGTATATCGTCCTCCTGTCAGGAGATGAGAAGACCCCGAAAGAGCATAAGAACTCGCTGCTGTGTTTCTGTGGCAAGGTGGCTGGTCCACAGAGCTGAGTCATCCATTAGAGCAGGACTTCAAGCCACATGGGGAATGAACCCTAAGACTGTTCAGTGGTGAGAATATGATTGTTTATTGTACAACATACAACAAATCGCCCTGTGTGCAGTGCTCTCACTCTGAGTGTCAGTGAATGGTGTCCACAATGAATAAGGAGCCATGCCTGCTCAGGATTAATAGATGCCTATCCTGTCCACCTCGCCTTAATGGCTGAATGCAGGGATGGGAGGCAGAATGCTAGCTTCTGTAAGCCAGCCTCAATTAAGTGTTGTCCTTTATAAGAGTTGCCGTGGTTGGGCCAGGCAATGGTGGCGCACGCCTTTAATCCCAGCACTCGGGAGGCAGAGGCAGGCTGATTTCTGAGTTCAAAGCCAATGTGGTCTACAGAGTGAGTTCCAGGACAGCCAGGGCAACACAGAGAAACCCTGTCTTGAAAAAAACAAACAAACAAAAAAGAGTTGCCGGGGTCATAGTGTCTCTTCACAGCAATGAAACCCCTAACTAAGACACAGGCTAAATTGCCCTTCCTCAGTGATGTCTAAACATCCCTCATGTGGGGGACATTTTAGATGTTGAAACCCTAAGGTTGGGCTGTTTATAGCCAACACCAGGCCCACAGCCACGGTGAGAGCATTGCCCCTGTGGATGTGTCCCTGCCACTCTTGCAGCTTTGATCCATTTTACTTCCACTCTGGCTCAAACTCTCACTTATTCAGGGGAGTAGCTTGTCCTCATCCTGGGTTTCCCTGGGCAGGCAGAGGAGCTCTGGCTTGAGATATGGTTTGGAGCAAAGCTCCAGAACCTAAGGTAAAGGACATACAGCTCCTCACAGCAGAGTTCTGTCCTGTTTGTTCCTCTGCCTCCTGAAGGTTTCACCTCAGATGTCATTGGGATACAGGTCTCAATCTCAAGAGCATTCTGTTGCCCAGGGTAAGGCTCTCCAACAGCCTTACTGTCCCAGCATCTAAAAGCAGTGTTTGTCTTTCTTTGTATTCCCAATTACAGAAGATCCTCATGGCGACAGCAGCTGTGTCCTGGTACAAAACCTGGCAGTGGCAGAGGAGACTATCTTCCTACATCACCTCACCTAGTATAGCTTCCTCAAGCATAGCTCTACCCCTGGTACATGAGGACACTGAGGAATTATCTCTTGCAGAGATCTTTTCTTATCAAGGACCTTGTGTCCATCTGCATGACAGTCATTTTGGACAGTTTACATCCTGGGGGAGGAAAATTTTCTGTTTGTGGGGTCAAAACCTAGCTCATTGTCTAGAACATCTGGAGGCAGCCAAAAGCTGGAGACAAAGCCAGTGCTGCCACAGAACCCTCAACAAGGGATGCACCAGAGTCAAGCAGGCCAGCTTCCTGACAGGGCTGACAGATCAAAAAACCCTATTAAGACTGAACTGAGATAATATGATGTGGGATTTACAGAGGTCACAGATACAGAACAGACACCCCTGTGCTCCACACTCAGAAAGGACTGTTCCTTGTCCTGGTTCTGTATGACAGAGGGTAGGCTTCCTTAGCCAATCTACTAACTAATACCCAGCACTTTCTCCCTTGCTCATCACCTGGGTAGAGTCAGCCAGGCCATGTATGGAGATGACCACTGTTAACTGGATATCACTAGTAGTGGGATGTGACAGTCGGTGTCACTAGACCGTGGAGAGGCAGAAGCACATAGAACATTCCCCCCCCCCCCCGTGACAGAACGCAGGAATTGGCAAAGGCTTGTGGAAAGCATCAAATCCCAAGAGTCAAAGTCGTGACTGTCATTTCCCTCCTTCCCACACAGGATGTAGCCAGCATGTGCTGTCTTGGGGAGGGTGTTCCCAACACAGTTTAGTATTTCAGCAAACATAGAACCTGATGTAGCTCCCACATACAGGCAGCAGAGGGCTCCCTACTCCTGGCCCGTAGCTCATACCTTGCAGTTAGGCACTCATGCAGGCAATAAGACCGGCAGACTTACTGGTGCCTGAGAACCTGCAGGACTTGCATTTAGGCTAATCCTCTAAGTGGGGACCCACACATTTCTTTTGCACCCCAAGGCAGAAGTAGGACAGTAGGGATCCTGTAGTTGGCATGAAGGGATCCCTGTAGCTATGTGGGGAGGCATCCATAACTGAGCCCAATGCTTCATGGCACACAGAACCATCTCCAGAGCAGGACAGTTATCTAGTGGATGGATCAGCAATGGGTGCCTATAACTCAAATCAGCCAGGAATCCTTCTTCAGGACCAAGTGATATATATGTCAAAACCTTGGACTTGGTGTCTGCCACATGCTGAGGGGGACCATAAGCAATGCTCCATTCTAGTTTCCTGAGAAGCAGTCCATGAAGAAGCTGGGCAGACAAGTGCCCATTGAGCCTGGGTGCATTTACATAGCCCTAACAGAACATTAGACAAGAGAGAGAAGAGATGTGCCTTCTCCATGAAGAAGTGCACAGAGTGGGCTCCTGTTGGATACAACACAAGTACACTTGCACATAGTAGGCTCCTGTTAAATACCTGCCTCCTAATGTCACAGGAGTATTGTCCCCAGGGTATCAGGGGGGAAGGGACCTGGCCATTCCTGGCCCAGCTAGGTTCATTGTCAAGACCTGCCTGGGACAGATGGAGCACATTCCCCTGCAAAACTTCGGGCACTAGACTCTGAGGCACATCTTTCTATAACAAGAACCTGGTAGTGGCTCTTCCTCAACATCAAGATCACTCTGCATGGGGCGTTCCCCCTACAGCTCCAACAGCCTCTTCTGTGGTACTGGAGTGCATGCTGATTCCTCAAGAAAGAGGAAGTGTAGAGACCTGATTATGCGCTAATCTCTAGCATCAAAATCACCAGGATGAAGGATACAGCTTCTAAAACCAATGCCTCTAAGGAATGAGCCAGAGATGAATACCACATCCCTTGGAACTTGACAGAGGCTATGAGGTAGAAGGGAATTAAACAAGGGTGCTGCCAAGCTGGTGGCTCAGCTGGTTAGGTAAGGCAGCAGGTCTACACCAGTAACTCATGTGGGCCACAGAACGTCAGGTGTCATAGCTGATGGTTTAGAACCTGGTAACAAGACCCAAACTTGTCAAGCAGTCTTTAGAAGACATACCAGCCACAGCTCACAGCTGGCAAAACCATTGTTCAGTCACTAAGTTCAAAGACTCTAGCAGATCCCCATTTCTGGCTTCAGAAAAATGAAGTTTTCCTGTTCTCCACATAAAAAGTGTCCATGCTGGTCTTCTTTAGGACCCAGGTGTCCACAGTCATCTCAAGTCCTTTATTGATAGACCATAATGAAAACAGTTTCCAAGACTCTAGCAGCAAAAAAGCTGACCTCTCTGTTGAAATCTTGGTTCTGAACTTGTTTTGTAAGTTAAATGAAACCAACAGTGAGTGCAAAGGCCCTGTGGCAGGCAGGCGTGGGGCTGCTCCACTGACTTCTCAAGGTTGGTTTGGATTCTGACCACAAACAGGCTCTTACTCCCTTACCCTCCAGAAGCCAAAGCTATTCCTGCACTGCAAGAAACCCATGGAGACGCTGGCTGTCTCAGTTGGCATTACTACCACTGTGATGAAACACGATGACAAAAGCACTTCGGAAGGAAAGGGGTTTACTTGGCTTAGGCTTCCACTTCGCCTCAGTTCATCATCAAAGAGAGTCAGGACAAACCAGGAGGCAGGAGCTGATGTAGAGGCCATGAAGGGCTGCTGCTTACTGGCTTGCTCCTTGTGGCTTGCTCAACCTGCTTTCTTTCTTTTCTTCCTTTCTTTCTATTTATTTTACTTCATTATCATAATTGTTTACTGATTATTTGGGAACATTCACACAATGTCTCCCGATTACCCTTCCTTTCTAGTCCTCTTAGGTCCCCACCCTTTTAGCCTCCTCTTGAAAAAAAAAAAATTTAAAAAAAGGCCCAATTTGTGTTGTCTATATACTCACTGGAGCATGATCAAACTCCTGGTGGCCAGCACCTTAAAGAAAAGTGAGTCTTTCCCTGCCAGTAGCCGTCCACTGTGGAGCAGCAGCCTTATCACAATCTTTAAAAAAGACTTATTTATTTATATGCAAGTACACTGTAGCTGTCTTCGGACACTTTCTCTTCTCTCTCCGGCTCTGGTTGCTCCAGCCCCGCTTGCTGTAGCTGTCTTCAGACACCCCAGAAGAGGGCGTCAGATCTTATTACGGATGGTTGTGAGCTATCATATGGTTGCTGGGATTTGAACTCACAACCTTCAGAAGAGCAGTCTTAACTGCTGAGCCATCTTTTCAGCCCCCTTATCACAATTTTTAAGAGTTCTCTTCGATGGCTTCCTGTCTAGGTTGTTACTTTTTTTTAGGGGGAGTGCGGTTTGTCATAGAAGCCTTCTCTGTCCCTCTTTCTCAGCTGTGAGTCTGCAGTCATCGATACCACTGCAGAAGAAGATTCCTTGTCCTTCACAGTCAGCAGGAGCATGGATCATAGACTTCCACATGATATCTAATGACAGCAAAGGCCACGGACATCCATCTAGCCTTCGGCATCAGCACATGCCACACAGACCTCAGCATGGTTTCTGGTGGTAGTACAAGCCACCTACATGGTTCCCGGCGGCAGCCCAGCCCACAGACATCAATTCAGCCCCCAGATGTGGCAGGACCATGAACCTCAACATGGCTCTTGTCAGCAGCACAGACCACAGACATTTCCATGGCCTCTGGTGGTAACGTGGGCTGCAGCACAGACCATGGCTTCAGGAGGCAGCTCAGGCTGTTTGCGTGGTCCCTAGGGCATCATAGCTCATGGATATCAACAGGTCAGCCTGCATTTTTATAGAAAACTCAAGACTACCCAGGAATGACATCCACTGCCATGGGCTAGGCTCTCCTAATCAATCACTACTTAAGAAAATGCTTGCAGGCTTGCCTACAGCTCAATCTTATGAAAGCAGTTTCTTAATTGAGGTTCCCCCCTCTCAGATGACTTTAGCTTGTGTCAAGTTGACATAACTGTATAGCACACTGGCCATCTCCACAGCCACGAGCAGCAGAGGGCTTTTATCCTGAGGGAATACAGTCCAGCTCCAGACCAGCCAGCAGTACCACTTCCAGCAGTAAGATCTTCCATCTTTGGGAATGTCTGTCAGGCCCAGGCTGCCTGTGCATTGACATGAATGTGTTATCTGTCTGTCCATCACCCCTCCCCCCCCCCAATCTTAGGGTTTCTGTCGCTGTGATGAAACACTATGACCAAGAGCAACTTGGAGAGGAAAGGGTTTATTTCACACACAGTTCCATGAAATAGTTCATCCATCATCAAAAGCAGTGAGGGCAGGAACTTAAGCAGAGCAGGAACCTGGAGGCAGGAGCTGATGCAGAGGCCATGGAGGGGTGCTGCTTACTGGTTTGCTCCTTGTGGCTTTCTCAACCTACTTTCTATCATCATCATCATCATCTTCTTCTTCTTCATCATCATTATCCTTTTGAGACAAGGTTGCTCTGTGTAGCCCTTGATATCCTAGAACTCACTCTATAGACCAAGCTGGCCTGAACTCAGAGATTCACCTTCCTCTGCCTCCCACGTGCTGGAATTAAAGATGCCCACCACCATGCCTGGTTCTCAACCTGCTTTCTTATTGAACCCAGAACCACCTGGCCAGAAGTGGCCCCACCATTGTGGGTGGGGCCCTCTCATCAATCACTAATTAAGAACATGTCCTACTGGCTTGCCTACAACCCAAGCTTATGGGGGCATTTTCTCAGTCGAGGCTCCCTCCTCTCCAGTGACTCGGGCTTGCATCAAGTTGACATAAAGCTAACTAGCACGCTCTACCTACGCACCCCCACCTGCCACCAGGAAGCAAGAGACCAAGGGGAAGAGTGAGGTGGGGATGGCCTCAAGTTGGCAAAGATAAGACTGGAACTTCTACCCAAGGCTGGAAATGATAGGGGCCACTGAGGTAAGTACACAAGTTATCTAGAGAGTGTGCAGGTGACCTATGGCTCATTATAATTCCAAAATGCACACCCTTGGATGGAGGTTTAATACGCTATTCAGGTGGCAGACTAGAGGCCTGCTCATCCCAGAAAGTGTGGAAAGCACACAGCTAGTTGGGATCCTGACCCAAACCTTCTAATTTCACAATCATCTGAGACATGGCACTGCAGAGCCTCCATATTGGAGACCCTTCCCCTAGCTCCCAGAACCAAACAAACCCACCTCAAGGCCAGGTCTTCTCAGCACTTGCTTGGGGCCCTCTTAACAGCTTAGAGATTCCTGCTGTCCTTGGACTGCATACCTCACCCGAGGCACATCTAGAAGCTGCCCAAGAAGAGGATCCTGGGTCTCAAGATGTCAGTTCAGCTCCCTAAGACACAGTCCCTTTTCTCTGACTCTCAGGAGCCTGGGGTTGTTCGGTGAAACCTTCCCAGGGCATCCTGCTAAAGGACAGATCAGCTGTCGGTCCTGTGGCTGAGGGGAACTGGCCTGAGGTGATCGGCAAGCAGCATTATTATCATTACACTGCTAATTAATTCCCAGCTCATTACATTTCCTGTGGCTAATTTGTACCAGGCTGATTTGATTAAACTCATCTCTATGCTAATAAATGTATTTTCCATTTGTTTTAGTGGCTGAAGGAAGTGGGTTCGATATTTACATATTTTGACGTTTATCAGTAAAATCACAGCGTCTGAATTAATTTCTCTCTGATTTGTAGGTTTGTAGACAAGATCTTAAGTCAGGCAGGCCTCCTGTTCTCTTTGCCCAGACATCCCTCCTGGCACTCTCTTTTCCGTCATGGGCCATCATAGGCATAGTGTTTCTGGGATGGAAATGCCAGCCTTGATTCCATGCTGAGAAGCAGCTGTGTTTGGGGAATAGTACAAACCCCCACATTCACATTCCATCAGGCCTGGCCTGAGGACCTGAGTAGCTGGGAACAGAATTTCCTACAGTAGCCTCATCTTGGCTGAGGGTGTCCACTGCTCACTTCCTTAGACAAGAATCAGGCAGGGACAGGAGTCCACTGGGCCTCATTCGGTGTCCTCTGTGTCCGTGAAGTGGCTGCAGGACACAGCTCCTACTTGTTGACCTACTCCATGCAGTCTCTCTCTGGAACTACCATCCTTGAGCCTGCCATGCCCGGAGAAGAACTGAGGAATGAGACCATTTTAAAGTCATTGTTTGGCACAGGGAGTGTGCAGGGGGAGGCTGGGAGATGCAGGGGAGGCAGGAAGAGGGAAGCATCTGTTCATGGCTGCCAACCCTTAGTGTGAATGTCTGCTCTTCTCTCTACCATCGCCTGTCCTTCTCGAATTTCTGCTAGATCTGTTTTGTTCAAGGTTCTTTTGTTAAACTTCTCCTTGGCAGTGCAAAGACCCCCAACTGCTGGCTTTGTCTTCTACTGACCTTCCCTGAAAGTGATGGTGACCACCTTCCCTGGGCTTTCTCTCCTGGGGGCCTTGCCTGAGAAAGGTCAAGAAGACCTACTATCTCAATTTACCCCAGAGTTTCCCAGACCTAACTCTCTGGCAGGCAACAGCCAAGCAACCTGTGTACCTGGGAATAAGGGTGTAAGAGTTCAGGGCAACCATGTACGTGGATAGAGGTGGAACCTTAGGCTTCTCATACTCAGGATGGGACAGAACCTGGAGACTCAAGTTGACCCATTTTTTGGGCAGGAAAAACCTTCAAGGAAGTGGCTACACAGGGAAGCAGGAGACCAGAGGCCTGTGTGAAAATGAAAAGCCAGTGGAACCATGGCTTCATGGAAGATCTTGCAGGGGATGATGGGAGATTAGAGGTAAGCGTCAAGTTACCAGAAGTTGAGTGGTGCTGGTGACTTCCAAGTACAGGGAGTAAAGAAATCAGCTCAGTAACTTTGGAATATTCCACCAGACCCCTCCCCTCCTAGAAGAGAAGGGTCACAGCTCATAGGTGGGCTTCTCTGCCTTTTAGAAGAGAGAGACTAATTATATTCCTCAGACCACAGGTTGGCCAACAACCATCGGCCACCTGCAGGTAGGGAAGGCACCCAGAGCATATAAACACAGTCTGCAGGGCAGACTAGCCCGTTGGTCACCTGAAGACAAGAGGAGTCCTGACCACCTCATTCCCTAAGGCCCAATCAGTTTATAAGTCACATTGTTCTGCCAATCATGTTGCACCTAGTGGCTGTTGCTCTGAAAACTGTATAAAGGCTCGCCAAATGGGTCGTGAGGGGTCACAACCTCTCCTTTGGGTGTGGTGCGGTCCCAATGCATTGGAATGATAAAATCCTCTTGCTGATTGCAGTGATCCCCAACTCTGTGATGTTCTCTCTCTCTCTCTCTGGAAAGCTAAAGGCTCCCTAGAGTCTTTACAGGAGAACTTAGTCAAGACAAATGGACATATCCAGAATCCCTCTCTATAAGGATGGAAGAGGGGCAGAGAATGGATCGAAGAAGAAGGTAGGATGGTGGAGAGGGCCAAGATGACGTACTGAACCTGGGTCCTGGGCAGGGCTGAGGAAGAGGTTAAGTGGAGCCCTGGTGTCAGAGCCAAGAATGAACAGTAAGTGCAAGTGAGTCGAACCAGTGGATCTTCTTAGCTCTTCCTAGGCCAAGCCCCTAGAAAGGAGGGAGGTCCAGCAAATGTCAGTCAGCATGGAAATGAAAGCCAAAGCCAGCAGATGGGGATCTCTGCACTGATAAGGAAAGAACTATCAGGACTCCAAACAAATCCAGAGGCCTCTGGCAGGGCCTCAGGCTCCAAGGGCCTCAGGATATCCTGGAACAGACTTCCAGGATCCAGCTGCATAGCATTAAGCACTTTCCTGGGATCACTCCCTGGGGACAGGTTTAGGTTTGGGGCAAGTCCTATATTTCCTGTGGTGTCCTTGAGCCTGGAGATCTGGCCTGGAATGGTCCCTGCTGCCCAGAAGAGGAGGCTAGAGCATCTCTGAGTGGCTGACTCAGTACTGTTCTACAGAAGGGAGCTGTGCATCTAACCCCAACCCTAGCCCCAATTGTCGTAGGGGTGGAATAAGAGAGACCTCTGAGACACTTGTGGTGAGAATTCTGAGTCTGAACTCTAGGGAGAGAGGATGTTAACTTAGTCCATGTCTGAGCTCTGACGGAGTGAGCACTGGTTCACAGGTGCTTTACCGATGAGGAAACCGGGAAGTCAATAAACCACAGGATCATCTTGGCTTCCAGAGGTCATACCCATTTAACAACCCGCACTTGCTTCAAGCCATGCTCAGTCCAGGCCTCCAGCCTGTGTATCCTGCTAGGCTATCTTCCTCCATCCAGCCTCCCTGCCTGGCTCCAAATCTGCTTACATGTGCTTTGCCAGCCAGGTTTGATGGTCCTGAACTAAGCTCTGCCTGGCCTACCCTGGCCCATCCTCACATTTATCAGCCCCCTTTCAAAGATGAGAACCAAGGAACACAGTCATGACAACAGGACACAGGATACCCAACCGATGCCAGCGCCAAAGCCAGACTACAAAGCCATCTTCTCCCTCATAGTCTGGCCCTGGTTCCAAACAATAGGGTAAATTTCAGGTATATGCACATGGCTTTATGTTGATGTCAAGAAAAATGGAGACAGGCATTTGAGTGAATCTCTTGTTTCACTCAGAAAGATGGGGAAAGAAGGGAGGTGGTTTAGCCCCTGAGAGGCTTCTCTTCATGGATTAAGGTTAGTTGAGCAACCAGAAAGCTTGGGGCTCCTCCTTAGGTTAGTATAATCTGGGGATACACCTGACATCCAGTATATATCTGCCCCATGCATCTGCATGGATCACAACCCCAGAGTGTGTTAGAAATTGCAAATATTTTCTCACAGAACCAACGGATGAAGGGTCTCCCTCTGCTGTGGAAGGGAGCGAGGGAGAAAGAAGAGGGAGATGGAGAAGAAAGGAATCAAGCAAGACTCAAGGATAAAAGAAAGGCATGTTACCAAACTCATGGGGACAGTACCAGCCCTGAGCATCACAGCCAGTGAGGCCTCTTGGTGTTACTGACAGAGGAAGGCTGGGCGAGTGTTGTCAGCACCTTTGAAAGGGTTCCCCAAGCACACATGGACACAAGACTGATGTCCCAGCACTGGAGACAATAGATAAGACCAGCTCAATAACCTCAGACTGGTAAGCACAAGGCCCCCCCACTCCCAACCTGACTCCAGTTCCCACCCCTGCTCTCTACAGGCAGAGCTGGGAGGCAAGACAGCTATAACTGTCTTTGCCAGCAGCCTGGCAGGGATGTCAGGCCAGTATGCTAGGTCCAGCCTGTCTCCTTGTGCTCCCTGGGAGCTGATTCTTCTCCCTCAGGGCTTTTTAGCCACATGCCTCTGATGGGAACTCATGATGACAGCTTAGGTTCCTGAGGAGCAGAGTCTCTGAGTCACACATTTTAACTAGTCTCTGACCAGCAGTTTCAAAAGTCAAGAATATGTGCACAGAGTAGGCCCGCAGCCCTCAGAAGCTGAGCCCTCTAGCTGCCATGTCTGTTGGTGGCAGGGAGCCTGGTCCACTTCCTGGTCTACTTCAGCCCTTCTTGAGTGGTATTGGATCAATATCTGCAAGCAGAAAGCGCTGACACTGTGTGGGTAGGACTGAGTAAGGGTTTGGCCATTATCAATGTGCTTTGTACTTGTCTCTTGGGCAGGAAAGTCAAGGGCTTAGATGGTGGTCATGAAGCCAATAGGTACACTAGATGGGGGTAGCTGGGGCAGGTGTTGGCCCAGGAAGCCCAGGATGCTGGACCAGTTTTTCTTGCACTGTCCACGGGCATGCATCTGTTGATCCAGATAGCTGCTAGCTGCTGCTATAGATGCTGGTGAAGAGACAAGCAGGCTGGCTGCTCTATCCACAGCCAAAGCAAGAGGGCCCATACTTGGGGAAGATATTATCTGGTTGAAGGAGATAGCCCATGGAGACATTAGCCCTGGGTCTAGGGTCTTTTTCTGGAGTGACCTTCCTTTCTATACCTAAAAGGAATCAGTTCGGCTCAGGGACTCCAAAATCACCATAGACTATTTTGGTCTTATCCAGCCTGGAACCCAGCCTTGATGCCCTCTCTCTTCTGTTCTTCATGAAATTTCAGGTGCTAGATTTGCTCAGTGTGTGCACACCCTTAGCATACCACCTTACCCTGTCTAGATGATCAGTTTTACTTACTGCCTTGTTTAAGCCCCCAATCCCTAGACAGTGATCCCTTGTTTTCTTAGAGAGGCAAGAGGGATGCAGATCCTCTTCTGAGCAGTTAAGAACTTAGTATGACTGAGAACATGTGCTTTGCCTGCACCAGCTATTTCTGCAGATGTGTTCCATTCTGTCTTGTTTCCTGTGTGGCTCCATGCATAGACCCCATTCCTGAACTTTAATGCTAAGATCACCTCCAGAACTATACAAAGTCAGGGCTGGGTGCAAAAAGGAAACAGGCAAGGTACAGAGACCCAGGAGGGCAGTGGGAAGGTGAGTAAAGATCATGATTTTTACTCCAGCCCTGGCTTACACATCTGATGCCAGCTCTACACACTACAGCCTGTTTCATGAGTGACTTCAGGACCCAAGACCAGTCATGGAGAGGGTGATACGGCCATCACAAAGGCAAGCAGCAAGGGCTGCAGCCCTACCTCACCACCAAGTATGTTGACAGCTGACAAGTGAGAAGGAACACTGCCATGGGGGCAGAGCCGCCAAAAGGTCAGGCCTATGGCTCTGTCTCTTATTTAATGCTTTAAACCAGAATGGTCTGAGCAAAGAATTAAACCACAAAGGATGTTCATAACCAGCCTTGGTGCTGAGCATTATTTTTCTTAAAGGAACAGGAGAGTCTAGTCACATGCCTGCTCCAGAACTTGGGCTGTGGTGTTGGGCTGCAGGGTCTTTGATTGGAAGGCAGTATCCACACTACCTTGGAGGCCCAGAGCCTCAGGAGACCAGATGTCAAAAGAAGTCCTAGCCTAAAACATCTTTACCCAGGGTCTGTCAGACCCAGATGCCTCAGGGGAAACCATTGGAAATGTGTCCATTCTTATGCCACCTTCCTACTTCCTGCTTATGAAACCTGTCCAGCCAAGGACCCAGCTTCCTAGGAGCAACAAGAGCCCAGACGTTGCCAAAAGCACATCCATGAATGGCTTTACTCTCAGTCACAGTTAATCCCGCTGAATATCCAACTACAAACCAAGAGGAAAGAGAAGGAGATTTGTTGACAGGTGCATCTGATCCCAGCTCATCAGTTAACAGAGTCTGAGACCTGAATGGGGGTCAGAGGCTTGGGGTGAATATTTCTTATGCTAAGTGCCAAAGAAGATAACATCTAAAAGTTCATGAGCAAGACCATCCCAACTAAAACTCAGCCTGAAATGACAAGTCCTCAGTTGCCGAAGACCAATACCACAGCTAGATGACAGAACACAGAAGGCTGCATCTCCACCACTGTGGCCGTTGTCTAAAGCATGACTTAAGGAGAGTCTTCATGTGCTGGTCATGTGTGTGGTCAAGAGTGTAACACACCTGCCCACCCCTCAGAAACTGGATCTTCCAGACTTGTCAGGCACCAAAGAAGCCACAAAGGCAAAAGGGCCAAGAGAGCTGCAATGGCTTTCAGCAGGCAGGCCTCTAGAAGGACATCAGTGCTACCACCGTGTCTTCTGTGTTGCCTTTTGCCTGCACAAGAACACAGAAACCAAGGCTATCTTCAGGCTGGGCCCCCAGGTGGGTGTACTTGCTGTCTCCTCCTACTAGTGGTAGGATTTTTTATACAGACTCCAGACTACTGAAGATTTTTCTTTTTTAATCCATGAAAGTCAGAGCTTGCAAATGGTTGACGATTTCTGAGTTGTTTTGTTCTGACATCCAGGGAAAGAATCAGAGCCTAGGCCAGAGAACTTCCCTTGTCTCACATTTGCCACAAACCTTCTCCAGCCTCAGATGATCATTGCCAGTGGCTGAGGGGAGGGCCCAAAAGAATAGTCACCTCTCAAGACTGGAGCCAGGCATGAGTAGAAGAGAACACAGAGCTCCCATGTCTACACAGTCCATGCCAGCACTGGGCATCTTGGTCCTGGTGGCCACCATGCCTGGCACTCCAGTGCTCCTACTGAGATAACACTATGTCTATAGGGTAAGAGGTTATGCTTCCAACAGTAGAGGACACATACACACTGCAGAGGCACAGACATGGGCAGGCTTCAAAACCTAGGTCACCTCTCTCCCTTGTGTCCCAGATGCTGCTGGGGAAGGAGATTTCAGGGATGGAGCTGAAGGTGTCCTGAGTTCCTGACATGGCCTGACTTCTCCCTGATTTGGCTACCCAGCTGGCTCTTGAAATATTCTTTCTGAATGGCTCTTTCATAAACTGTTTGTTCCTTCCTCTTGTGATGGACAGGTGAGCTGCCCAGCTACCCCAGGGTGGACATCATAAACACAGAGTTGGCGGTAGGAGCTGTGGACTCTAATTTTAGAAACTAAATCTGCTCAAGAAATGGTTCTGAGTGAGAAAATGTCTCTGGTTGTACCACTAGGTGGCTGTGTATCTGGAAAGCCAGATAAAGTACTTAAAAAACGTTTCTTCTAGATATCTGCTAAACTCAGCAACATCAAACATGGTGGAAATGCCAAGGATACAGCATTGGTGTCTAGTTACCAGCCCTGGAAGTCCTTCCTGCCCAGTGGAGGCCTGGGATCTCCCTTCTGTTTAATAGAAAGCTGGGGTGCACATAGACTGACAGCCGCTGAGCGGTAAATGATATAGGTCCTTGACTTCCCTGGGTTTAGATGGGAAAGTTCCTTAAAATTAGCTTTGCTACCTCCCTGGTCTTCCAGAAACTTCTCTTCCTACTCCCACCTCACCTCTCCTGGCCACTAGGAGGCCAACCTTGATTTCTCTTAGGGGTACAGAAGCTAGTTCAAGCCTCTGGGCCTACAGTCCTGATGTCTTCCACTGTGACTGGGGATCCCTCTTAGTTTCTTCCAATGGATCACCTGTGGGAGGATTGAGCTGTTTATTCCCAGAAATAAAGTAAACACCTAAGAGACACCTCACAGTGCTGAATTTGACTGCCACTTCTTAGATAAGACGTCAAAGGCATAGATAACAAAACACACAAATTCTGTTTCCAGTCAGACATCGAGTGTACAGGCACTTACACTGGTAATTCCAGTATCACGGAGACTGAAGTGGGATGGTCAGCCAGGCTACATAGTGAGACACTAGCTCAAGGGGGGGAGAAAATGACAAGAGAAGAGCTACACCTTCCATGTTATAGGGCATAGCTATAACATAGAAAGAACTTGAATAGACAACTCACAGAAAGATGCTCGTCCCTCACCCTTAAGAAATGCACCCAAAGCCATTACAAGATGTGACCTCCACCCTCAAAGATAGTGACCACCAAAAGACTGTGTACACACACACACACACACACACACACACACACACACACACACACGGAAGCAATTCCACTTCAGGGTAGAACTGGAAACAACTAAGAGAGGGGCCTGAAGAAGTATTTTCAAGCTTTGGCTCCTAACAGCCTACGAAAGCTAAACACGGAAGCAGCAGGGCTCCACAGGCAGGTGAATGCAGAAGCAAAATGGGCTCTATCCACACAATGGAAGATGATTCAGTCTCAGAAAGGGAGTTCTGAGACCCACCGCAATCAGGGTAAACCTGAGAGCATCATGCTGAATGAGGTAAGCCAATCATAGAAGGTAAGTGCAGTCTGAGTCCCCCAGAGTGGTCGGATCCATTGCCGCCAGAGTAGAGTGGTAGGTTCAGTGTCTGACAGCAGGTTTGGGGTTGGGAGACAGTCTCAGTTTGGGAAGGCAAGAGTCTGGAGGAGTATGTACCATTTGGATCATCCCGAGAATGAACTCGGCAGCACTGATCTAGGGTGGTTCTAGGAACACAAGAGAGTTTCCTGCAACCCCCCGGACCCTCGATTACCATCCAAATGCTGCTCGTTTTCTCTTCTCATAAAGGACCCCAACATACCATAAGCACCTCAGCCAGACAGGCTACCTGCAAAGGACCACAGAGAGCAGAGTAACCTGTCATGGAGCATGACTGCCTGGGCCAAAGTGCCCCTCACCCCCATACATGAGCTCACCCTGGGATGATGCATTCACCTATTCCAGGAAATCTTACATGCAGCTCAGATCCCATTTTCTCCAGAGCCCCGAGGCAGGGA
The DNA here is from genome assembly GCA_019843965.1 of Rhynchomys soricoides. Lineage (NCBI taxonomy): Eukaryota > Metazoa > Chordata > Mammalia > Rodentia > Muridae > Rhynchomys > Rhynchomys soricoides. Next base: position 1,070,205 of record JADRCH010000172.1, read on the forward strand.
GTAGAGGAGGGGCAGAGAACCCACACTGTGTGACTTGTCCCACCTGACTTAGTTATCTGTGCTGCTTCACGATGGGGACCAGACAGCAGTACAAGGGGGCTCCAGATTATTTTTCCAGTGGCCCAGGGAGGGGAAGGGTGAACAGAATGTGACTGTCTGTCTGTCCGTCTGTCCGTCCGTCCATCCATCCATCCATCCATCCATTTCTCCAAACAAGTGTTAGCCACAAGTCACTTGGGAAGGAATAACTCATTCTTTGTAAAGGCTCTCAGTGGCTCTCCTGAAGAGTATGAGAGAAGGTCACTGGCTGTCCACTGGTCATGATGGACTTAGCTTCCCAACTTAAGATCCCAAGTGGTCTTTCAAATCGCCTCTGTCCCAAGCTATCAAAAGCTATGACCTTCCCACACTTTGCAAAATGCCATCTGGAAGAAGCCTCTGGCATGCTCCTTGCCACTGTGAGCTCAAATGATCTCATCAAGCTTTCGAGGATCAAGACCCCTTAATGATGTAAGAATTAATTGGGGCTTAGGAGCTGTACTACCTTCAGAGCATTCATGCGGTATTCATTGGCATGCTGAAAAGCTCATACAGCCAGACCTGATGCCACTACCCCCATCTTCCCAGGATGTCACACACACACACAGTTCCCCTAACCAAATGAGCTAGCCCCAGCTCCATCAGGTGAGCGTTTAATGTCAGTACCCACATAAGCTGAGGAAAGCAGGAGATACAGCAAGAGAACCTGGACCAGCTAGATGATGATCAAGCAATATAAAGGCTCTGAAGGAATGATACAGTCTGCCAGTGATCTCAACATCTACCAAAGACATTTGGGGCTGGTGCACATGGTAGGCAGAGACTCTATCTATCTATCTATCTATCTATCTATCTATCTATCTATCTATCGACAGGGCTTCTCTGTGTAGTCCTGGATGTCTTAGACCTCATGCTGTAGACCAGGCTGGCCTTCAACTCAGGATGCCTCTGCCTCCCAAGTTCTGGGATTAAAAGCGTGCTTGACCACTGCCTGGCTCCAGTGACACATTCTTAAAGCCGTTTTCCAGGAACCAGATGAAAGTGAGGGGCCACTAACATCAAGAATATCCTCATTGGAGCAGAACCTACCCAGAAAGAAAACCCAGGACAGTGTTGCTAGAAGCTACAAAGGTTTGTCTTTTTTTTTAAATGCCTTTTAGACAGGTAAAAATAGCTTTGTCAGGTACCCCAGTATATCCAAAGCTGCACCTGAACCCAGTGATGTCATTTACTCAAGGTAACCAGACACAGTCCTAGAATCCCATGATGCCCACTGGACAGTATATAAGACAGACCAAGAGCAATGCTCTGCTCTGTACATCTGGAGAGATGCCACCTTAATCTGCCCTGTGGCTGAAGAGTCTCCCCCAGGATCCTGACCCTCAAATCAGAAACTACTGTTAGAGACTGGACCTGACCTCCAGCTAAGAGGTAAGCAGCCTTGGGGAGAACCGCAATTAGGTTCTATGTGATGACCTTCAGCATAATAAAATGTAACTTTTGTTATACTGAGTGTATCTACCTTCTTGCTTGCAACACCCCCAGGTTTCGTCCACACTACTGCATCTGTCCTGGAGGAGACAGAACAACTGAATCACTTTTGTCTGGCTCCACACGCTCCCTAAAACAGCTTCTGCCTAAGAGGACAGTAGCTGAGTACAGCAGGCACATGAATGCCCTCCATCTCTCTAAAAACTTGTAGATGCATATCTAGCTTCAACGCCAAGGTCTGGATGAGCCTGCTGGGTTTAGTTACAATGGAGAGAGTACAACCAGCAGCAGTTCTGAAGTGGGGTGGGTCTACTGAATCACTTGCAGAAAACAAGGGAGGCTGAGGCTGTGGACAGGCCACTAAGCTGGCCACAGCCTGGTTGCTATGGCTCAACTGTAACAGCTTGGCCTCCCACACTAGGGACCCAGGACCAGGCCCTGCCAATGTGTGTAAGAATAAGCACAGAGTATGTGCACGTCGCACAGACATACATATATATGTGTGCACACAGCTTAGTCCTCACTTCCTATGGTCCATGAAGGCTAGGACACAGAAAAGGGTTGGGTCCAAAGCCCATATTTCAGATAGCTTCCAAGTCCTGATAAGCTGTACAAGAATTCTGTCCCAATCCATGATGTCAAGGATAGTTAGAATGTTAAAGCTATTGACGTCCTCATGAGAACATGCTCAGTGTGGGTACCTGTAGGTACTGCCTCCTTGTCTCTCCCTGGATACTTCTCATTCTTTACCAGATGAAGTCCTTGAGCTGGACAAAAGCCACAGGGATGTTTTGTTTTCCTGTAATGATGATAGAGGTCAACACACGGCAGAGGAAGAAACTTTAGAGAATAAATGAGCCAGAGAGTGAAGCCAAAGGAAACATTGTAGCTACAGCCTTGGAGGACTGCTTGGGCCCAGGCAGACTGGAATCTTAGTTTTTAAAACCGCAGATACTTCCTTCACAGGATCAGAAAGATACACACCCCTGCTGGTGTGTGTTGAATGAATGAATGAATGAATGAATGAATGTGTAGCTGAACCAGTGTGTGAATGAGTAAATGGAAGAATTAGTGAGTGAATGAATCACTGAGCCAGTAGATAAAAGAGAGAGTGAGAACCAGGAATCCTAATGGCTGAGTCCATGTTGATCTCATCATGATCTGAGACCAAGAATGGACAGAGACCTTGTCTTCAGAGACTGGGGCTAGTAATGAGCTAGCTCTCTACCAGCCAAAGGCAGAAAAAACACTCCTGTGTGCGGGGCCCACTGCTGTTATGGTGGTGCTTCCTCTCATCCACGTGGACATAACAGTTAATGGCTATCACCAACCTGTGGTCATCTCCTTTGGGGAATGCACAAAGACCCCAAAATTTACGGCATAACTTCTCTCCAGGCTCACCAATCCCTTCCTCCATGCCAGTAGCTGGCCCACTGCTGCCCTCTGCTGGTTAGCCTAGCCCAGCGAGGGAAGGGAGGGGACTACAGGACCGATGTAGGGCAGTATCAGATCCCTTGCTTCATGAGCCAGTTGCTAGGGTGATAGATAGCCTGAAGGACCCTTTGGTAGTCAGGGAATGCCAGCACCCTTCTTCCACAGGAGCCAAATTCCTCACACTAGTCCTCTTCAGAACAGCCCATGTGACCGCACCTCCCAGGCCTAGGGTAGGAGAAAACCCATACAAAAGGCTATGCCACCCACTGCCCAGGGATGATAGGCACCTACTTAGACCCGGGCCCTGCTAGAGATGTAGGTCTCTATTCTTACTTCACTGGCCAAGGCCCCCAAAGTACTCTTGCAGGCCGTAGCCCTATAAACAAGACATGGAGAGTACCTCTGTCACTTGTGCTCTGGAATCTGTGGGCTTAGCCAAGAGCAGGGGTAGGGGACTCTTTCATGGATCCCAACATCTCAGGCTTGTCCCAAGCTGCTGGTACAGGAGACCTGTAAAGAAGGGGAGGCAGCTGACCCTGGCCACAAGCTGTATGAAATCAGTAGTTGGGGCCCAGTGGCTCAGCCTTCCCCAACTCTGAGCACTGAACCTCCAAGGACCAGTCACGATCTGCTAACTCCATGATCTGCTGCTCACAACCTTAGGGAAAACACCAGCCACATGTGGAGCCTCATTGTAAGCCATCCATGACCACCAACTTTCCAGGCAGTGGCTGTACCTGCCCCCATCAGCTGCCAGCAGGAGATGGGCAGGGAACAAACAGGAGAGACAAGACCTATTGGGACTCACCTGGCCTACCAGGGGGCCAAAGCTTTCAGCAAAGTGGGACCATAACTATGGCCTCTGTGCTGGTAGCTGCCACTCTGAGAACTGAAGAAGCCCCTGATTCAGGGACCATCCCACAATAGGAAGCTCACAGAGATTTCCCTTAGAGTCATTTGTTTCTTCAACAAGCTTACTCCTGCTCCACCAGCCATCACTTCATGTAAACAAACACAGCCACTGATTCTAAATGAAGCTGTTTGCATGTGAATTAATATATCACATTCTCTCCCAAAACAGAATTATTTGTCTCTGGAGGAATCAGGTTAAGTCTGGCATGGGGGAGGGGGTGCCTAGCCGTATCATTTGCATATGCAAATCACCCAGTTCTCAATTAAAGGCTTGTGTGTCAGCAAATGAGACTAATTAGATTTATTTATCTATGGTAATCAGCTTTTCACAAACAAAATAGATCACCCTTTCAGTGATGCTGGACAAAGCATGCACCAGGGAGGACCTGCCTGATGGGACCCAGGCTGGGGAGGAGACAGTGCTTAAAGGGGGTGTAGTTGCTGTAGGTGGCCCATGATGCTTGGACTGGTCTCCCTAGGCCATGCATCCTAGCTAAAGGAATGTCCCCGCAGGACTGCACAGCTGTCCTCACACAATCTCTTCCCTCTACCCCTGCCACAGCAGAGTGCAGAAATGGAATCAAGATGCACAGCTTCAGCCTTACAACGAGCAGCAGGAGATGGAGCCATCTGAGTGTTTGAGGAGCCAAAGAAAAATCAGTGAGGTGAGCGGTACCTTTACAGAGGACAGAACAGAGCTAGCACTCAGGGGACTCCACACCAGAGTCTCCGCCCCCGGACTCCAGTGCTAGGCACTGCTATGGGCCTTGGCCCAATTCTCAAACGTTTCTAGACATCAGAAGGCAGTGCCTTTTGAGGGACCACCAGAACACACATATCTTGTACTTTGGGGCTAGACACTAGTAGGAGGATGGAAATACAGCCATGGCCACTACTGTCTCTGCTCCCTTATCCCTGCTTCTCTTTGGGTCTTTCATGCTTTGGGCTCTGTGTCTCTCACCTCTTGTCCCTTACCCTGGAACCGACCCATATTGCTGCCTGTTCCTGAACTTGGTGACAGTTCCTAGCATGTGTCAGTGTTTGTGACAAAGAAATAACCCCATTGGCAGAAGGAAGTAACCCTGCCTACCCAGCCTGAGGCCCTGGAGGCACCACTTCCTGTGTAAGAGTCAAATGCACTAAGCCATGAAGGGGAAAAGCCTTGGAGTGCCTGCAGGGTTCTGAAGGCAGCCTGATTATGATCTCATCCAGAACACAGGCTCATCTCCCTTCAGGTACCTCATGGGTATCGTTCTATCTACCTACAGCACCAATTGAATGGGGGATATCAAAAACCTCAGTGTCCGTCTGTCAAGCTTGTGATAGAGCTGACATTTAGGGAAACGTTTATAATTAAATTGTCTCTTGAAGCCTGGGGCAGCTCAGAGCCCCCATGGATTGCCAGCGACAGCCACACAATTCTCAGGAAGCTGCCTCTCTGCCCTTCCTGAAGTTAACTTCTGTAACTTGGCAAGACTCTACATGGAGCAGTAGGGGACTCAAGGGACAAGTGTTTGTGGTACTCTGAGGTGGTAGAACAGTCAACTGGGCCAAGATAGATACTAGATCAAGGCCAAAAAAGGTATAGAAGTTGGGCATGGTGCCACACACTTTTAACCCCAGACGACTCAGGAGGCAGATTTCTTGAGGTGAGCCTGTTCTACATAATGAGTTTCAGGTTAGTCAGGGCTACATAGTGAGACCCATTCTTGAATGAAAGAAACAAAGGAAAAAACTAAAAAAGAAAGAAACAAAGAAAAGGGGAAGGAGGGAGGAAGAGAGGCAGAGAAAGAAGGTTGAGCAACCATGAGATGAACAGGGAAGAAGGGCAGATGGCCTTGAAATGGGTGTCCTTGTCTACACAGCATGATAGAGGAGTCAGAAGATCTACAGCTCCAAAGGTCCCAGTGGAGCATCCATTGAGGAGATAGATGGTGCAATGAACATACAGAACACAAAATGGGAATCTCCTCCCAGCACAGAGGACGCCTGGGAGCTCACATCAACTTTCTGCCTGATGAAACCCTGTGTTACCTTCAGGGAGGAGACAAGGCGGTCTTAGAGTGCAGCACCCCAGGTGGGGATGCTTCAGGAAATGCTGAGTGGTACCAACCTGCTCAAAGGCACACCCAGCCTGGGCTCATGCTTCCCTTCATGCTATACCGCAGGGGTCACAGGACACCTGAGATGGGGTTGGGTAGCCCACATCTGCCTCCACGCAGGAGCCCCATGTAGTCCTGTCCCCTTTCTACATTCCTGTCTGGTGTTCCCAAACATAGGACTTGCTTTTCACTAAAACTGACTCTGAACTTCCTGCAACTTAGGTTTTCTTCCTGCGGATGGTCACCTAGTCTCTTGGCTGAGTGGGTTTCTGACTGTCTTGAGGTATGAGGCTGAGGTGCCTGCTGGCATAGTGGGATCCTAGACAGAGAAACCTGAGTCCCTGTGGGGAGCTTGCTTTCTTCTCCAGCAAGTCTGGGGACAGGTATGCGGGGAGGGTGAGAGCTGGGGTAGGAAGCAGGGGATGAAGTCAAGTAGACAAAAAGGCAAATCCTCAACGTCCAAACCACAGAAAGGACACAAACCCTCCAGGGCAGCCTAAATCCACCCCACCCTACACTATGTGTAGGCTGGAAATCTGACAGAATCTGCTTTAAACGGGACACTACCAATATAGGTCTCTCTAGCGTAGGTTGAAATCTAATTTCCTAGGTAGCCTTCCACCAAATGTCCTAATGTCCTAATGTCCTAATGTCCTCAGTATCCAAAGGACATGAATATCTCTTTACTGCTGGGGTCCCTGGTCTCCAGTGGAGACCTTGTTTTCTATCCTTGTTTTCTTTTCAAACTTTTAAAATTGTATGTGTATGGTTTGTTTGTTTGTTGTTTTGGTCTGTGTGTATGTTGATGTACCGCTTGTGTGCCTTGAGCCTACAGAGTCCAGAATCAGATGCTGGATCCACTGGATTTACATACAAATGGTTGTGAGCCATCATGTGGTTACTGGGAATAGAATCTTGGGTCTCTGGAAGAGCAGCCTGTGCACTTTTACCACAGAGCCATCTCTCCACCCCCTTCTTATTTTCTAAGCTGACCCGTGGCTACATGGAAGATGAAGCCTGCCAGAAATGCAAATTCATCACGCTTACATAATAAGTGGGGCTGTGTCAGTGTTTGAGGGCAGAGCAGGACCTGGGAGTAGAAATGGCACCCAAGGTACCTCCCAGATGAGGGCTCAGCAGCTCTCCAGTTGGGGACCTTCCAAGGAGTTCCATGTTCCAATGTCTCTAAGACAGGGAACCAAGCCCATGTCCAGATTGATCCATTGTCTGATCTTGATGAGCCTCTGATCTCAAAGCAGAGGCTGAACTCCTGGGTGCCCAGTCTTATGCTTGCACTGTTGTATGCTCTGGGCCTAGAACACAGACACACCTGTGCTCTGCATCTCAGACTCCATTCTTGGGCTTTCAAGTTGGTTAAGCTTGAAAGGGGGGTCAGTCATAGCAAATGGAAGAAGGGTCATGTTTGCTGACACTCCCTGTGACTGACCAAACTGCTCTTCAGCACCAGCGGTAGCATGTCTGTCTTCCCCTGACCCCACACTTCACTCCCCGGAAGTTATTAGAAAGGCTGTTTCCTAGACAGTCATGATGGTATACACCTTTAATCCCAGCACTTTAGAGACAGAGGCAGGCGGATCTCTGTGACTTTGAGACCAGCAAGCTCCAGGATGGACAGGGTTATTACATAGAGAAACCCTGTCTGAGGGGAGAGAGAGACAGAGACAGAGAGACAGAGACACAGAGACAGACAGAGTTTCCTTAAGAGACTCAGCTCCCTTGTTTGCTTGTGAACTCTGTCATGAGCCACTGTGGAGCCTCTGTCATGTGAATGACTGAGCTACAGACAAAGTGGAAGGGTGTGGGTCAGGTATGGCTTCCTTGTGGAGGGAAGTCAGGGAGAATAGAGCCCTGTGAGGTAAGACTGGAGCCTTGTGCAGAGGGAGCCTTAGGCAAGACAGGAGGAACACAGCAGAGATCAATGGGATTATCTGAGTGGCAGTGATGGCTCTTCTACTGGTGAGAGAGGACTCCAAACCCTCCAGCATCTCCCCAGTTCCCTTCCTCCTCTTGACCTTCCCTCTTCCACAGGGGGGCCCAGGTGCCTTTCTCTGGTTCACCAACTCCTCGGAGATCTCCACAGCCTTATCTATAGTCAACAGCATGGAAGTTCATGTGTGCAGCCCAAGCTCCAGGCTCCTAGGAAGCATCTGGATTCAGGATACATAAAGTTTTACTCACAAGCTAGAGTCAAAGCTTGGAGCTTCAGAACGTGTTAGGCAGCAAGTCTAAACTAGAAGGGTAAAAGCCTGCAGAACAACATAGAGATGAAGGAGACAGGGCCTGGGGTAGGAGGTAAGAGTCCCACACTTGCTGTAGGGCCTTGTGTTGTATGCAATCTGCCTGAGAAGACAGGACCGCTGGCTGTGTCCGCACAGGGCATTAGAGCTCTGCGTGCTAGTGCCCTGGGTCTCTACCATCCCTCCCCACACATCCTCCACATGACTTTCCTACAGAGTTTCCTACAGGATAGATGCCATGCAATCAACTGAGTTAATATGTTACCCTAAACAAGTTAATTACATTATCACCTTCTGACTCTGCAATCACGAGATTTTTATGTTTTGATGCTAAATCGGGTAAAACTTTAAATTACAGTAATTAAATAATTAGCCATAAGGTATGACAAGCTAACAAACAACTTTCCTCCCCTCTGACATTCCCTAAGTGGAAAGTACCTCAGAGAGCACATGTCTGCATCTCAAGCAGTCTGGCCATCAGGAGGGGACAACACTGGCTGCTGCCTCCCATCTGTCTGTCCTTGGAGCACCTGTCTGCTTATCTTACTATCAACTATCAGGGCCCCAGAAGATTCTATGCCTTTGTCACTGGAAAAGGCAGAGCCCGATGTTGACCACGCTGTGAGCCATCACTGTCTTTTACCAAAACATCACTGCAGAGAGAACAGCTACACTGTTGGTGTTCAGACTAGAGCACATCTCATATGTCATGGCGGACTGAGGAGCAGTTCCAGCTCAGGACCAACACAGCCCAAGTTACTGTTCCTCTTGGATCTCATTCTTTGCTCTCTCCTGTGCCCCTTCTCCCTGAAGATACAGCAGACCCTCAAACATCAAACTACAAAGTATGCAAAGCCTGGGTTCTGGGGTTCCTGGGTGTTTGGTTCCTAGGTTTATATGGCAAAGAACTAGTTCATGGTACAAGAACTAGAGAAATGGTTCCTCAGAGGACAACATCTTAGCAATAAATAGCATTTGCTGCTCTTGCAAAGGACCCAAGTTCAGTTCCAGGCACCCACTTCAGGGTTCATTCACAACCACCTGAAACTCTAGCTCTGAGGGATCTGATGCCCTCTCCTGGCCTCCTTGAGCACCCACTCTCATACACATACCTCACACAGAAAGACACACTAGGATATGAATGTCTGAGAGCCAGTGCAAGGTCTCAGGTGTGGTTCTGTTGGTGGAGTGTTCTCCCAGCATGTTGGGTTCAGCTCCCACATAAACTGTTTGTGGTGATCACTCTTGTAATATCAGCACTTAGGAAATGAAGAAGAGATTACAAGTTCAGGGTCACCCTCAGCTACATACCAAATTCTAAGCCAGCCTGAGACACATAAGACTGTCTTAGGAGGAAGAGGCAGGCAGGGGGATGACAGCAATGATATAAACTCTGGATTTGTACTACCTAGGAGCTCATTTCTCTCAAAGTTGGCCAAAAAATAGAATAGCAATTGATTTGACTTCTTTCCTCCTAGTTTTAGATGTGAGTGTTGATGTGGGTCCCCATTCCTGTGGCATCCCCAAGGCATCCCAGCCAGGCCTTGCTGAGTATGCTGCTCACTTGAGACACCGCAACTAAGGTTGGTACTATCCACAGTTCCATGGCTCCATGCTACATCTTTATAAGACACGCTAAACACCTGAGTTTAGGAGGAGTCTCCAGTCATCAAGCTGCAAGTCGGTAGCTGCAGATTCCAGTTTCACTATGCAGCCACTAGAGGGACAGACAGCAAAAACAAAACAAAACAACAAAACCCACACAGAGCACCCACTGCTCTGACCCTGGCTTAAAGGGTTGTGGGGAAAGAGAACAGACTTAGGATGAAGCCTCAGGATCTCAACAGCTGCTCTGCCGAGCCAACTGTCAGCTCATCTGGGTCCACTGGGTCCTTGGGCTTTCTCTCCTCTCTGTTAAGGAGATATCCACATCAGTGCACAAAGAGACAAAACTGAGTAACTTCCCACACTAGGAAGCCTGACACAGTCCCTCCCCCAGGGACAGCACAGCAAGGCCAGAGGGCAGGTCCTATCACCTACATGGATAGGCATGCCTGGTGTCCCCACCATCAGCCTGCCTGGACCAAGCTCTGCAGCCAGAACCTGGTCTTGTGTGGGGTACACTTCAGGCCTCATCCAGCCCAACCTGCTTCCTTTCCTTGTTCTCATTTCATTTCTAACTGAGAAGTTTGACTCTCAAACCAAACTGTTAAAGTAGTTTCCAACACAATCACTTGGCCCCCAGCCCATTGGCCTCAGCCTTTGTTTGTGGATTTGCACTCTACGGTTTACCTCTGCCTCCCTGCTTATCTCTGGTACATGCAAACAGTCGGCTCCAGAGCGCAGTGTGGCAAGATTCAGAGACAAGGGCAAAGACCTGGTTCACCATGAGCATCTCCACTGTGGAACACTGAGGTGGCATCTTCAGTCCACCCCACCGTCCCCACACTCCCTGCCACCAAAGGAGAATGCGAAGGGGGATATTTGCCTTGCCTTTTTTCTACCAGTAACCAATTGAAACCTACTATTTAAAAACTAACTTTCCTCCCTGCTGCCTGTGAGGACTGTCTTGTATTATTAGGCCCTTCATAAACAATAATGTGGCATTTCCCAATGTGACATAAGATTAAGTGGCCGTTCTATGATTCTAGGATTCTAGTCAGCTGACATCACTGAAGATGGGACAATTCCACAGGGTCTTACTACCCCCATTGGCCCTGGGGAACTAGGACTCAGCTGTGCCCAATTAAGTCAGCACAGACGGGGCCCTGTTCCTCAAAAGGGGAGGTGTGGACACTCCACTCCTGGAGACAGCGTTTCCTCTAAAGTAGAAGCCACAGCCCCCCCAGACCACTCCTCACTCTCCACACCAAGCCACCTGGGTTCAGATGTCAACGACAGGAAGTAAAGGTGCCAGGATAGGGACGATAAAATGGGCAAACATAGGGCTTGAGTTTGAATCCCAGCACCCACATAAAAAGCTGGGCACATCTACACGTACCAGACTACCTGAAATGTCAGGCTTCCAGCTCAGGGGAAGAACAACAGAGGATGGACACAAACATCCTTCTCTGGCCGTACGTGCATGCACTACATATATACCACACACACACACACCACATACACACATACACATACACCACACACACACACACCATACACACATACA
>JADRCH010000172.1:1086609-1116658 GCA_019843965.1 Rhynchomys soricoides
CACACACACACACACACACAGTACACTACACACACATAAACACACACACTCACCAAACTAGTACACCACACACACACCAGTACCACACACAAAAATATGATGCACACACTGTCTCAGGATGGCGGAGGAGACAGCGGCAGCACCCTTAGGATGGAGGCCTCTACTCTGTCCAGACCAAAAGGAAATGTCTGTATGTGTTCGGTGTCACCAGAGGTCTGAGGGACCTCTTTCTCCAGTGATAGGTCCCTGTGTGCAGCAGGGTCAGGACCTCTCCGATCTAGTGGTGCTGCTGCTGCTGCTGCTCACAGACCCTCCCAACTAGGAAGGAAAGAGTGAGGAGCCAGCAGCACATTCCTCACTGGGAGGGACCAGCTCTGCACAGCCCCCTCAAGATACAAAAGAACATTCTAGAGTCCTAGCATGTGTGCAGCCCTTGTGATCATGTGTCAGCATGATCACAGGTTCCCCTCCATTGCAGGCTGCCACTGTGGGAGTGGGGATGCAGCTTGCTTGGAGAGGGGAATGAACATCGAGCCTCTCCCATCTCATACCTGCTGCATCAGGTTGCATGTCCCCCAGATATGGGCCATCCCTGGCAATAAGGCTGCTGACACGGCAGGGCTGGGTGAGATAAAATGGCTAAAGTTAAAGGAACTCAGCCAAGTGTCTCTGTCCATCTCTGCTAGGAGTCTCCAAGGCCACAGCTGAACCTCAGGCTTGGGACTCATCCTGGCAGTCCCTTGAGCTGCCCTTCAAGATCCTCATCTAGTCCACTGGGCTCCAGAACATTCCTTTCAAAGGCCACAGAGTTCAGAGAAGGTGTTTGAGCAGGAGGGTGTGTTTCCACATGAGGACATAAAAGTACATCTTCCTTACATGAAGAGGAAGCAGCCTCCTGGGAGCCTGAGGCTTCTGGTGGTGCTTGTGGAGATCCAGGAAGGAACACTATATTTGGACAGCCTGCAGGTGTGGTGCAGGCTTTCTGTTGTGCACATCCGATTTAAAAATAGACACTTGTCCTGTTTCAATGGGCTTAACTTGTGCCATCTTCAAAGCAGCGGATGTAGAATCGTCACCTTCCAGGCTGTTTGAGTGAGCAGAGCACGCAGTGGGATCAGCTCGGTCATTTCCCCTGGACCCAAGAATCAAAGGCCTCATGGTGATCTGCAAGCTGAAGGCGGGGAGAGGACAGCCCACCAGATGGCTGGCTGGCCAGCAGTGGATTCTTGCTCTAGGTCCATGTACTTTTACCTTGTCAAATATTTCAACTGGTTCCTGGAATGAGGATTTTTTTTTTTTTTAATCTTAAAGATAGCAGAAATTTCTCAAGGTCATTTGCATTGTTCCCATTCTCAATGAGATGGAAAAGCCCGTTGGTGCGATGTGTAAAATACAGTACAGGAAATGATGCCAGCTTGCCACAGGCCTGCCATACCTCAAGCTAGAAACCTTGACCTGGCTCTGCAGAGAGGCTTGACCTACTCAGGGTCAGAGAACCATGCTGCGGACCCCAGAGCATCAGAAAGAGTCACAGAATAAATAGCACACAATCCTCACAAGAGCTCTTACTTGGCTTAAGCATCCCTAGGGACTCAACCCTCTTCCCAAAGCGTGAGGGCACTAGCTTTGCCCTTCTAAGGACATTCTTCCTAGTCATCAAAGTTTGGTGTCATCGAAGCCAGCTTCTTAGAAGTTTCAAGCAACCATGAAAAGCAGCATCATCCTGCCCACAGCTCTGGGTCCCAGCCTGAGTACAAAGCTGTCAGTGGATACAGGGTGCCCAGAGATACCTGTTCTGTGGGGACAAGTGGCTTCCTTTAGGATCCCTTCACATAGCCAGAAGCCTGAAGAAGCAATTCATAAAGATATCCTAAAGGCAATGGTGTCGAGTGCCTGACCATCAGGGGGAGGAGAGGCCTTTGGGCCTGAGGGTGTTAGATGCCCCAGTATAGGAGAATGCCTAGGAGGGAAGACGAGAGTGGGTGGGTGGGTGGGTGGGAGAATACCCCATAGTGGCAGGGGGAGGGTGGAGGGAATGGGGAGGTTCCAAAGGGGAGATCTGGAAAGGTGGAAAGGTGAGCTCAGCTACAGGACCTCTCAGTAGAAACGGCCTCACTTACCTGCTGAGACCTAAGATGCAGGGGAGTGACGATCTACACTCCTCAAGGTGCCTAGAGAACCCATGGCCTCTGACCTTGTTCCATCAAACTTGGGCTGGCTAGTGTTTGCGTGTTGTGGGTGCCAGGAACTCAGTGTGCTGATCCCAGGTTCTGAGGGCTGCATCCCTAGCCCAGTGGAGAAGCAGGCTCACAATCAGGGTCCTAGTGCTCAGCCCATGCAAGTGCACAGACAGACAGGGGCATCTTTGTTGATACTGCTGGGCTGCATCTTACATTCTTCAGAGTTTGCCCCTATATGGAATATATAGAATATTTCTGACCTCTCACTCTCCTTCCCATTTGTCAGAACTGTGAGACTCAGTGTGTAAAGGTGCTTGCAACCAACTCTGAGAGCCTGAGTTAGATCCTAGGACACAGGTAGTGGAAGGTGAGAACCATTTCCCCAAAACTGTCCTCTGATCGTCCCATGTGCTTGTGCACACAAATAAATACATGTAAAAGAAAAAACTTGAAACAAAGTCTCATTATGTAGCCTTGGCTGGCCTGGAACTCTCTATGTAGACTAGGCTGGCCTCAAACTCACCAAGATCCACTTGTATCTGCCTTCCAAGTGCTAGGATTAAAGGTGTGCAGCATCATGCCTACCTGTAAATATATATTTAATCACCTTTGCCTAATTTCAGATCTGGGTGTCCGCACAGGCTAGCACTTCCCACATGTTACCTCAAGGTGGCGCTACAGAGGATAATGACTGCATGGCCTCTGAATTGTTCAGTCGTTCCTCCCAACTCTGTTCCCCATCCCCCCCCCACCCCACTTGCCCTAAGGATGCCAGGATAGGAAGGCACTAATGGGGGCTGGAAGGAGATCCCTGAAAGGCTCAGAGTCCTAGAGGAGGTTCTAAAGGAAGTTCGGGTCCTGGAAGTGAGGTTCAGTGAAGGCTGTGTTCCTGGGAAAGCGGCCTTACCAGTAGCTGGGGGCCTGGGGGAGTACCAGTGGGGATCCAGGTCCTTGGGGTTCCAGTAGGGACTCATATCCTGGTGAGAGTCTTATAAGGGTTCTGAGTTTGGGGTTACTCCCAAGACAATGGGCTTTTCCTGGGATTATGTGTTAGAAGTTAACACATCACACATACACTCTCACACACACAGCCTTACAGACACACAGCCTCTCGCTCTCTCTCTCTCTCTCTCACACACACACACACACACTCAATCACACACATAAGCATATACACACAGTCCCACACACTCACACATAGGCTCACACACATACACACACAGACTCACACATACACAGCCTCATACACACATACTCAAACACACAGGCACACACTTACAACCCCACATACTCACAGATAGCCTCACACACACACACACAAGCACACACACTCACACACACTCATACACAACATCACACACACAAACATACACACACAGCCCTACACACTCACACAAAGCCTCACACACACACAGACTTACACACACACACACACCCCTCAAGTTCTCAGCAACCACAGTTTCAGACCCCCCTTCTGATCAGGAGAATGTAAGTTGGCAGTCAAAGCCTGTACACTTGCCTGACCTGCCCCTCTGCTGAGGACAGCCCCAGAAGACCAATCACCGGAAGAACCGAGTCAGCTACGAGTAGGATGAGACATTCTGGGTCCAGCCCTTCAGTGGCATGAGTGCAGATGGGAGGGAGTCTGACAAGAGCTTAAGCTGCCCTGAGCTCAGAGCTGTTCCTGCCTCACCTCAACTAGGTTGAGCAGCAAGAAACAAAATGGATAGGCACAGGATATCTGTGTCAGCTGCTTCTAGGACCAGGGAAGAGAGTTTCCCACAGACATCAGCCCTCTACTCAAGTAGGATGCAGCCCAATGGCTGCCCCCTCTGTGAAGTTTCCTTAGAGTCACATGATCACACGGTCACACCCCACCAGGGCCACCTCCTTCCAGGTTAGCATGAGGCATTCTTGGGCTTGGTCACTTGAGGCAGCATCCGCCTTTGTGGGAAGCTTTATTTAGGCTGAGGGTGAATGGGGTCTCTCTGAGAGGTAGGGAGATCCTGACTGCTAAGCCTGGAGTGGGCAAGGGTCACCAAACCATAAGGACTAAGAAAGGATGAGACTCGGAATGTGAGTCCAGGACCAAAAAGAAGAGATGCAAGAGGAGAAAAGAAGCTTCGGATCAGACAGGGAGTTAGCCTGGAGCTGCTGGCAGCTGTCACCCTGGGGAGGGTGGCAGCAACATGGGGGTAAATATAGAGGCTGGAGAGGTGGGGTCATGTGCTTATACTTCCCAGAGAGGTGGCGTCACGTGCTTATGCTTCCATGTGAATGCCTAGAGCCAGCTGTGCCTAAAACCTTGTTGGCTCACAAGAGTGTGGACTCCAGTCAGGATCCCTGCAGTTGGATGCCCAGAAGAAAGGTGTATATTGTTCTGACTGAGGACCAAACTGCAGAGGACGCAGAGTTCCTAAGAGGACTGTGTCCACTCTGCACATAAGCCCTAGCCAGGCTCCTCATCACTGTTGTGTTTTATTAAAAAAGAAAGAAAGAAAGAACCAGGATATGTTTGCAGAGGTTCAGTATGGTGAGGTGGAAGGGGGTGCCTCTGCGGGCCCAGGCTGAAGCATCCCTTCCCCCTGAGGTACCAGCCATATGATGGCTATAGAAAAAAATTGGAATAGAGTTTATTCAGGGCATGTGGAGGGGACTTGAGGAGGAATGAGAGAGAGAGAGAGAGAGAGAGAGAGAGAGAGAGAGAGAGAGAGAGGAGAGGCTGGCTAGGAACACATGAAGAGAGAGGGCATAGGGGAACTGAGAAAGAAGGGACAGAGAGGCGAGGAAGAGAGGAAGAGAGTGAGGAGGGGTCAAGCAGATCCCTTTATATCGAGTCAGGCATACCTAGCTGTTGCCAGGTAACAGTGGGGCGAAGCTTAGAAGGAATGCTAACAACCATCCCATAGTTCATCCTCTGCTGGACTCTGCTTCCCTGGAGATGAGTGTTTGTGTGTAGACCTTTCCTTTGATCTGTGCACCTGGAGATGCTAACACCAGAACACCTGCATCGGGGAGGGGCTGGGTTCCCTTGAGGGACCTCCCTCCTGAGGACACCCTGACTTTACAACTCAAACTCAGTCCAGCAAACTTACTCCTGGTCAATACCATTGATGTTTGTTTTTGAAATTGCAGCACAAGCAAACTTTTAGAGTCCTACAATGCTTTTCTTTGATTTTTCTGGGCGTTTGCATGTCATTTCAGCCAAGAATCATCTGCGGAGCAATGTGGGAACCACAGGGGAGAATCATTAACAGACATATTTACGCTCCCAGTGCATCTCCAGGCATGCATATCTCCTTAGATGCTGCAGAAGGCTCAGGCTCTGGGTGATGCAGCCAGGCTGCAATTGCCAGAGATCAGCTGGGTAGCACTGAAGGGCAGGACCATGCAGGCAGCCTGCTATCCAGTCTCTTTCTGCAAAATAGAATAGGTAATGAGCCCAGCTTGTCTCTTTCACAGATCTTGAGGGGATCTGGCTCTCTGCCCCCTGTCAGACTTATGGTCCCTGCCATGTGCTACCTCATGCTTTCCTCATCGGTGCCTCTCCTGCTCAGGCTCTGATGTCGCAGAAAGAAGATTGGCGGCCAGGGGTGGGTTGGGAGGTGGGGAGGATCCAGACAGGGCATCAGATATCCCCAAGCTCAGTTGTCCGAGTTTTTCGCACAGATAAGAGAACACCATGCCTACCAGTCCACATTCCATGTTCCCAGTGGGCAGGCATCTGATCTTCCTCTGCAGCCAGATAGTGACAAACTAGTTCTGCCTATGAGGACCTGGATAGCTGCCTCACTGCAGGCTGACTTCCTCCACTGGGAAACATCAGGAAACTAGGTCACTGAGTTCCTTGCTTGGAGCTGTCTTTCCAGAGGTCCCCCCGCACTGTTCAGCAGGTGCTGAATAGGCTCTCTTGGGCCCCCTTTCCCAAGTCCCACACCAGTGGAGGGAGAAGCGAGCGAAGCCCAAGCAGGTTGACCAGGAGTTTTGACAAGAGCCACCCTCATCACAGGCCAGAGCCCAGAAACCAGCTTAGTCCTCACAGGGATGTGCCCTGCAGGGTGGTGAGTGAATGGTGGTGGATCATGATATTCTGGGATGGCCTGTCAGGAATGAAGAGCAGACTTGTCCAGCACTTCAAAAAGGTCTCAACAAATCTGCTTCCAGCCTGCAGCCTGCAGCCTGCAGCCCAAAGCAGCCAGGGTGCAAACGAAAGTAATCTGAGAACGGGGCTGGGGAGATGCTTAGTAACATACTTGATGAGCAAACATAAGGACCCCGAGTTCAATCTACAGATCCATAGGAAAAGGGGCAAACGTGGCATTACACTTGTAATCCCTGTGCTGCAGAGGCAAAGGCAGAGGGAATCCCAGGACTTGCTAGCTAGCCAGCCATGGCAAATTGGTGAATTCCAGACCAATTAGAGATCCTCTCAGTGTCACTCAGGGTTGTCCTTTGGTCTCCACAAGCACACACACATACACACAGATAGAGATAGAGATAGAGATAGAGAGAGAGAGAGAGAGAGAGAGAGAGAGAGCAAACCTACCAGCCTAACACACTAACACAGTTCTGTATCCAAGGAAAACATCCCCACAGATGCAACAAATAAAGATGTTTTTAGACAAAGTAACCAGCCTGGCTGAGAGAAATTATCACCAGCTTGTGCTGAGGAAGCACTGACACCATTCAGGAGGAAGGAAAATGATGCCAGATGGGTGTACACAAGAGAATAAAGAGCCAGATTCAGAAAATATCAAGTAATGCAAAAGGCTGCCTTGTGAGTTTTGTTTTGTTTTGTTTTGTTTTGAAACAAACTATGTAGCTCTGACTAACCTGGAACTTGCTGTGTAAACCAGACTGGCTTTGAACTTATAGAAGTCACCTGCCTCTGTCTTACAAATTAAGAGAGACCAATGGATCTGGCCCACATGGGTCTGACCTCTGCCTGAAGTCTGTCTTCCTGTGCCTGATGCATCCTTACTGGCATAGGCCCTCTGGCCTTGGAACTGAGGGACACCGTGACTACATCAGCCATCACATGAGCCATGTTCTGGCCTTTCCTTGTCCTCTTCCACCCTGAGAGGCCCCTCTAAAGCATCCTGAGAACTCATTAAGGCAGGGCTGCTATATCCAAAGGAGGGAGGTCAGGGAAAGAGGGTCCCACCTTCACCACCTGCTGGACGTGTCTCTGCTGTTCCTGGAGGCTCAGAGCCCACAATCTGGTCCCAACAACAAAACAACCAAGACACCCAACTACTGGGCTCTTGCTGCCTAAAAACCTTACCTGTACATAGGTGTGGTGGCACATGCCTTTAATCCCAGCACTTGGGAAGCAGAGACAGGAGGATCTCTGTGAGTTTGAAGCCATCCTGGTCTACAGACTGAGTTCTAGGACAGCCAGGGCTACAAAGAGAAACTCTGTCTCAGAAAAACAAAAGACAAAGCAAAACAAATGAACAACAATAAAAACAACAACAAAATAAAACCTCACCTGTAACTGGACAGAGCAACACAAGATCAGGGACATACTGCCCCCTGGAGGCCAGAATAGGAACTTCCCAAATCTTCAACATCAACCTCCCCAACTGCTTCTAGGTGGATGAAAATCTGTTCCTCTGCTTGGACAGCAGACTGTCCTCAGACAGCAGAGAGACTTGAGCAGAGCTCAGTATGATCCTAGAGATCTACAGCCCCTCCCAGATAAGGCCACTACTTCTATCTTTTAGGATGCTCAACAGGGGACTAAGGCCCAGGTGACCTTCTGAGGGTGCTCTTAATTCTTGCTTAGGACCCTGGAATGGAGGGGTGGAACATTCAGAAAAGAAAGCCTGCTTGGAAAAGGGCCATGTTGGATGGCCAGGGCTGGGAAAGGGACTCCTGTACAGGGACTACCGTCCTGCTTATGAGAGGAGAGTGGTAAGGGCCTTTCTCTAAGGCACACCAGGGACCGGTTGTGTAGGATGTGGTCTGGTCTGTTTAGTCCTGGCCTCCTCCTGTAGAATCCACCTTGGATTTAGGGTTGTCAAAGCTCTGGGGGTTCAGGAGTAAAAGAGAGACTCAGGGGACAGTCTGAATTTTTCTTAGAGTATGAGCTGGGCTCAACTTCTGGCCACAGCCAGATGAGCATTGCACTGGGTCAGAGGCCAGGAGGGGCTCTGGAAATCCTCTCTCCAGGAGGGAACTGTGAGCCAGGCTCACCCTCCACGGGCCTCTTCAATTGACAAGCCTCTACTGAAGGCTCCAGGGGGCAGGAGTGCAGAGGCAGACTTTTCTATTACTGTGATAAGAAAACCACAGCCAAGAAAACTTCTGGAAGAAAGGACTTATTTGGTTTATGATTCCAAAGGGGTAATGGTACGTGGTGGTGGAACAGAGATGTCACGCGGCTGGAGCGGAAGCTGAGAGCTCACATCTCAAACCATAAACAGGAAGCAGAGAGGCTGTACTGGAAATGAGCATGTCTTTTGAGCCTCCCAAGCCTGACTCTAGTGACACACTTCCTCTTGGGAGGCCACACCTCCTACGCAGGGCAACCAACTACAGAGCAAGTATTCACATGCCCTAGACTTATGTGGGACATCCTACTAAATGGCCAACTCACCTCACCCAGAAGTAACGCCAGTCTGTTTGCTGTATGGTGCAAGGTGGTCACAGGCCAACTCAGGCACAGGGATGAACAGGAAGGTACCACTGGATGGGACAAGGCAGAGAGGCAGCTGACAAGCACAATAGGAGCTAAGGAACTAAGGCAGGAATGAAGACTGAACAGTGTGACAGAAAAGTCCAGTGTCCTGGGGTTTCAAAAGCGCCAGAAGCCAGTGAGCAGTGATGGTGGGGATGGGGGATGGGGGGTGGAGGGGGAGGATGAGTCTGCCTCCCTCATGGAAGGGAATACACAAGTGATTCCCAGGTCCATAAACTGGGGCCTGCAAATGTCAGGGTGAGAAGAGCCATCCTGGGCCCATCATAACCAATGCAAAAGACCCACAGGCACACTGATGTCAAAGGTTAGAAACCACTTCCCATCACCCATCACTGGATACAGAAGGAGCAATGGGAGCCCAGTTGCCTTTCTATTGGGCAACAGTGTGCAGCTGAGAGGTGCCTCTGCTCAGGAAAGCCCAGAGACAAGTGGACATCAAGCTCCCCATTCACCAGAGCCCAATAAGCCCTAAAAGTACATGGAGCTAGATACTTTGTCTGCACTCCACTGACAGGGTAAGAGGTTGCAGGCTAACTGCACTCTTGAGATGGCTATTCCTGGAGGTTAACCTGACTACATCTGAAATGAACTACAATCCAGAAATGGAGGGCACATCTGTGATCCAGATCTTGAGGCATAGTGGCCATGAAAAAAGCTTAGGCCCAGGCAAGGTAATGCATGCCTTTAATCCCAGGAGATTGAGGCAAGCAGATCTCGGAGTTCAAGGCCAGCCTGGGACAGAGCAAGTTCCAAATCCAGGTGTGGTGGTACATACCTTTAATCTAGGTCACACCTTCTACTGTAGGCATACATAAGGGCACTGGAGAAGGAAGGCTGACTCTTCTTCACCTGCTTGTACTTACTTGCTAGCACATCTATTGGAACCTATGTCTACAGAAGACCAGCTGAAACAACTAGCCTCGTGGGACTGAGCAACTACTAGATTCTTAGGCTTCCCATTCACAGCTGCCCATTGTTGGATTAATTAGACTGCAGCCTGTAAGTCTTCACAATAAATTCCCTTAATACATTAAGACATCCCATAAGTTCTGTGACCCTAAAGAACCCTGATTAATACAACTCTTTATATGCCTATGCTGTTCTGGAGCAGCAGCTACTGGACACATCCACCTCCCAAGGGGTGTCCTCTCTAAGAAGGGTTTGGCCCTGAGGAACATAGCTCAGGGAAGAGGCAGCACTTGCCTCAGGGATAGATTTTAGGCCCCTTAAGAGAAAAGCTAGTTAACCCCTCATTTTGAGTAAGGACATGCCGGAAGTGAGACTGAGTAATGAGATGATAGTGAGGCACAGTTGAGGCCCTGATCCCTGTGCCCACACCTTCTACAGCCAGCCGAATTCTCCTTGAAAGAACAGAAACAGACTCTGAGTGATATCTGCAAAATGGTTTACACAAATAGAGTGCTCAGCATACAATGAAACATCCAGGCAAAGTGGGAAGAAACAGTGCAAATGGTAGCATCAGAAACCGCAGGTCAGACATGTGCAGACTGGCTTGGGTCTGGCTGCACAGTGTTTAAGAGAGAAGAGAAGACTGAGAAAGAAGACAAGACCTGCAAAACCAAATGAAAGTTTCTAGCACTGAATACAAATTACAGATCTAATACCGCCTTTATGGGCAAATTTACCTGAGGAGAGACTCAGCAAACTAGCGACCCGCAAGAAGAAAATATTGAGAATGAATGGCAGATAAGACAAAGAGGAACACAGAGGAAGGATGAAAGGGTTCTAGAAGAAAGATCAAAGCGCATGTAGCCAGAATCCAGAAGAAACCAGAGAACATGGGGTTAACAAAACACCTAAGAGCCAGGCAGTGGTGGTGCACGCCTTAATCCCAGCACTTGGAAGGCAGAGGCAGGCAGATTTCTGCGTGCTCAAGGCCAGCCACTATGTTTTGTCTACCAGGACAGCCAGAGCTACACAGAGAAACCCTGTCTCGAAAAAACAAACAAACAAACAAACAAGCAAGCAAACAGCATCAATTAATAAAGAAAGAAAGAAATATAGCATTAACTAGATTTTCCAAAACTAATCCAAGTCAAAAGCAACAAAGTGTGAATTCAAGAAGCCCACAAGCCTAAAAAAGACAGGAAGGAAGGAAGGAAGGAAGGAAGGAAGGAAGGAAAAGCATTTCCAGTACCATACGCACATATGAAGGGCCTAGAAACCTTCACAAACTGCCCAATAGGAAGTCAGGCAAATCAACTCTCCTAGATGCATCAGACTGCCATGGTCACAGTATGATGACCATGCCCTCACCCCCAAACTAGAAAGCCAGACAAATCCCAGGACCCATATAACCTACAGGGGAAGATAGCCAAGATCATGGCAGGAGAAACTGCCTTTAACTGGCAGGCTCTGCAGGGGACAGACTAAAATAGAGCATGCTTTCCAAAGTGTGACCTTTATAGTTCCACTAATACAGACCTCCGGGTAACTGTAAAGTGGAGATGGCACATCTGTAACATTGTAATTCCTCATCAGTTTTTCTGCACACTGAAACTGCCCTGAAAAGAATACAATGTATTAAATTTTTCTATTGAATGTATACACGCCAGGCCTAAAGCATATCCCAACAAAAACAAGTCAAGCAATCTTACTAATGACTTCAAAGAATAGATTGGCAGACTAACCTCCATGCCTACGGCATAATAGCTTTGGGAAGGGCTCTATTTTGTCTTGTTATCTATTGGGTTGTACGTGTTTTGTTTTGATTACATAATAAGGCTTTATTATCACTCTCTCAGAATCTAGTGGATAAACTCATAAGAAATATGAACTAAGTAGGGCATAGAAGCATAACCCCAGCACTCAGGAGGCTGAAGCCAAAATATCAGGAGTTCTCAGCCAGTCTAGATCACAAAGTGGACCCTGTCTCAAAAGGGGGGGTGAATTTAGGAATTGGGTGGGATATCTTACCTGGATGTGAGTGGCCCTTCTCCAACATACACACACTCTTTGCGGTTTAAACACAAGGCATATTTTCCGAGATTAGCCACACATTGGAGGAAAGGAAGTCTCAATTCCAATCAATAAAATTACCATTATGAGAGCCCTGTTCACTGACCACAGGATGATTAAATTAGAAATGAGTAAGAAAGGAAACCACACATACATTCACATGCCTGTGTGTTTATCCAAGATTTCCACAGCGAGGTCTGCTAAGATCGTGCTGGGGGATGCAGACTGGTGGCCAAACCTAGATGCAGCGGTGTGCTAAGATCAGAGGTCTGAATCTATCATTTCTCTCAGTTCTCTGTAATCGAGGGTCTGAGGGAACTTGTCCTTTGGGGCAGGGAAAGTGTCCAAAAGTCCTCCAGGAGGAGGAGAAACAACTCAGCTCAACTCTGGGAGGCAGAGGGTGCTTACAGCTGAGCCTCAGGTGCCATAATCAGGGTCAGCACCTCCTATCCACGTCTGCCTGGTGGGTAGAGACATGAGGGACCTAGAATGTTATTCCTGTGGAGTAAGAACTCTATCTTCTGGGAAAGAGGAGTGCTGAAATATGGGGAAAACAGGTGGAGACTGCTACAAAGTAACTACATCAGGACTGAAACTGAACCCTGTGCCTCTTCTTTCACAACCCTGGGGAATCATTCTAGAGAACACTCCTCAGCTAAGCGGTGCAGAGCAGAACTCCACAAGCCCCGTACAGAGGCTGAGTCAGCGGTGCAGGCCTGGGCTGGGAGGTGAGAATGCCAGCTGGAGAAGGTAGAGGCTGTCCTGAGGTTAGTTAGGGTGAGGGCTGTGTATCCGAGAATGCAGCTGCTGAGTATCTTTAAACTGAATGTTCTAGATGAAGGAGTTGCACATTGTACAAATTATGTCTTGATAAACTTGTTTAAAACACAGCTGTAATGTTATGTATTACATTTGTGTGTATGGTATGTGTGAGCGTGAGGTGTGTGCGTGAGCATGTGTGTGAGAGAGCATGTGTGTGTGAACATGGGTGTGTGTATGAAAGAGAGCATGTGTATGTGAGCATATGTGTATAAGCATGTGTGTGTGAGCATGTGTGTGAACATCTGTGTGAGCGTGTGTGTGTGTGAGCATGTGTGTGAACATGTGTGTGTGAGAGAATGTGTGAGAGCATGTGTGTGAGACCATGGATGTGTGAGCATGTGTGTGTGACCATGGGTGTGTGAGCATGTGAGCATGGGTGTGTGAGCATAGGGGTGTGTGTGTGTGTGTGTGTGTGTGTATGTGAGCATGTGTGTATGTGTCAGCACCTGTATAGGGGTCAGATGACAACCTTCAGAACTCAGTTCTCTTTCTCACGTGGGTTCTAGGGATTGAACTCTGGTGATCAGGCTTATGAAGCCATCTTGCCAACCCTAAAAACATAAATGAAACATGCACAGAACACTTCCTGGTCACCTTGGAAAGGCTAGCAGATGCTCCTGTCAGGGAATGAAGGGAAAGGGATGAAGCCTTGTCAGTCCTCCTGCTGCTGGTGCACAGATGGGAGTGTGTCCTTTGTGGAGCTTCTAACAAGAACCTAGGCAAAAACCAGGGCATAAGGGCAAGACTGTTTTCATGGTCCCTGTGGTGGTTTGAATAGTCATCAGGGAGTGGTACTACTTGAGAGAGATTAGGAGGTGTGGCTTTGTTGGAATAGGTGTGGCCTTGTTGAAGGAAGTGTGTCACTGGGGATGGGCTTCGAGGTCCAGCGTTTTCTTCCTGCTGCTTGTGGAACCTGATGTAGAACTCTCAGTCACTTCTCCAGCATCATGTCTGCCTGTGTGCTCCCTGTTTCCTGTTGTGATGGTAATGAACTAAACTTCTGGAACTGTAAGCAAACTCCGATTAAATGCTTTCTTTTATAAGAGTTGCTGTGGTCATGGTGTCTCTTCACAGAAATAGAACAGTGACTAAGACAGTCCCCCATGGGAAGGGAATAAGTCCATGCCCAGGAAGAATTTAAGGACATGTACTAGCGGTAACCAGGAGCACTTGGGAAATCTGCATGAGATGGGAGTCACAAAGTTCTCTAATATGAGATGACTGAATTACCCCAGAGGAGGCCATAGCCCATCACCTGACATCCAAACAGTGGGGATGGAGTCTCATCTAAAGTCTCAGGTCCATTTTACCCTCAAAGAAAAGCCAGACCATGCCCACTCTGAGTCAGGATGGGGCTGTCCTGGTTCTAGTCCCATGAGCTATCTATCCTAAGACCATTGTGTGTTATAGAGAGGACCCACACCTGTGACGGAACGGAAACAAATGGTTGGTGAGGAGCCCCAGGGCCTCCCTGCCTTGATGGACGAGAGGCAAGAACGCTGCCTACTCAGCCCTGATATGCTTACAGCACCTGGGGGTGATGGTAGAGCTAGGGTTTCTCCACTTCCCACGTTAACCCAACCACCAGTCTGGGAAGGGCCTCAGAAGTTGCCTATGCAATCTCCTCATCATCCAGCAGGTGGCAGTGTGGCACTGCAAAACCCTGCCTCTCCTTGTAGCTCACCTATCACGTTTGGTTTCTTGGTTTTGACAGGATCTCACATGTATCTCTGGATGTCCTGAAACCCACTATGGAGACCAGGCTGACTTTGAACTTAGAGATCCACATGCCTCTGTCTTGAAAGTGCTGGGATTAAAGGCAAGTGCCACCATGCCCAGACATCTTGCCTATTACAAAGAGGTGGCTGGCTACCATGCCTGTCCACAACCTAGCCCTTCAGAGCTGTGGTGAGTGCAATTGAATGCTCTTGATTAACTGGACGTCTCCATTTCTTTTTCGTCGCTGTGATAAACAGTCTGGACCTACCTTCTCAGCTCTACCGTCAGGACCAAGATGTCCCCTACAGAAATACCCAAAGTTCTTGCCTTGTGTTGGAAGCCAGGGTGACCCCATCTCTTACCATAGTGAAGAGAATTCACCTCTTGCTGAAACCACAGAGCCCTAGCAGGTTCACATCTTGAGAGGCTTCTTGAAAAGCACTAAGCTCCTCATCAGCCTTCACATTTGGGACTTTAGTTGACAAATATAAAGGGCCAAGGAGCAGCCAGCAGCGACTCATGTTCTCGAGGTAGAAAGGGAGCCTTCAGCACTAGCCTCCTGCCTCTTGTGGTACTAGAAACTCACCCTGCTCTGCCTTTCCTAGCCTCAGAGAGTTTGAACCTCCAATAGGGCAGAGACTTCGGTTCCACGGCTCCCACACCAAAAAAGATGAGCCAGTGCCTAGCATAGCCCCTGCTCCTGAGTGGATGACATCAGAACCAGACACTCAGGACCAGTCGAAGCACAGGAAGCACCAGGGTATAGGCTACTTGTTGTGTGGGGAGGGGACTGAGGCCTGGGCAGGTGAAGTCAACCCCAGTTCTTCACTTACAAGAAGGAACATGGACAGCGACCTCTGCTCGGCCCTCACTTCCCAGCCAAAACTCTTCCCATCATCATACTCTTCTGCCAGGACAAGACTGGAAATCCTTCACCTCAGAAGTCAAGGGAAACTTCTGTCTGTCCTAAGCAAAAGGTTTCATCCCAAACTCGGGAGCCACCTGACAGATGGGATACACCTGTCAGGAGAACTTCCGTGTTGAGGCGACAGACAGAAGGGACCAAAGACCAGACGCCTACAGGAAGATGATATAATTCAACCCGCAAGGCCGGGCCTCTGATCCGGAGATCTGGAGGAGAACCCGGCTGGGAGCTCCCACTCAGCGCTCAGCTCCTGCGGGTGAGGACCCAGAACAAGGCAAGACTGAAGCCAGTACCCGGGGCCGGAGCTTTGGGAAGGTGACCTCGTAGGAAACAAGAGATGGCAGTTGAGGCTTCAAGAAGCAGGGAAAGCGCCCTCAGGTCCCTCAGCTCCCATCTTTAGGTCTGTGGGTCTGCATAGAGGGTGGAGCAGGGCTGGGAAGATGCGGGCAGCAGATCCCCTCTGATTGGACGGCGCGAAGTCCCAGAGGGAGCCCCAGCCGTTTAAAAAACGAAGGCAATACGAGCGGGAGGTAGAGCGGCCCCGGCCGGCCACGCGCCTTGGTGAGGAGGCGCAGGAGGGGTGGCCGGCCGGAGAGGCCACGCGGAGGCCTGGGGACTGACAGACAGCCGGACAGGTGGACACGCCCGCAGGGCAGGAAGCCACACTGCAGCAGCAGGCTCCAGGGGTCATGGCCGAGCTTAAGTCGCTGTCTGGGGACTCGTACCTGGCGCTGAGCCACGGCTACACCGCGACCGGCCACGCCTACGCTGCGGCGCGCGGACCGGAGACGACACGCGCCTTCGGTTCATCGGGTCCGGGTGGCGACCTCCCCGCGGCGCCCGCGTCCCGCGTCCCCGCCGCGACGGTCGAGAGCAGCGGCGAGCAGAGCGGCGATGAAGACGAAACCTTCGAGAGACGGCGGCGGCGCCGAGGGCCCGGGGTCGCGGTGGACTCACGGCGGCGACCCCGGGAGCAGCGCTCGCTGAGGCTCAGCATCAACGCGCGCGAGCGGCGACGCATGCACGACCTGAACGACGCGCTGGACGGGCTGCGCGCAGTCATCCCCTACGCGCACAGCCCGTCGGTGCGCAAGCTTTCCAAGATCGCCACGCTTCTGCTGGCCAAGAACTACATCCTCATGCAAGCGCAGGCCCTGGAAGAGATGCGGCGCTTGGTGGCCTACCTCAACCAAGGCCAGGGCCTCGCGGCGCCGGTGGCCGCCGCGCCTCTGACGCCCTTCGGCCAGGCAGCGGTTTACCCGTTCTCGGCGGGCGCCGCGCTCGGGCCCTGCCCGGACAAGTGTACCACCTTCTCAGGATCGCCCTCGGCGCTTTGCAAACACTGCGGCGAGAAGCCCTGATGGCGCCGAGACCCTCCGCAGCCGCCTTTCTATTTAGACTGTCCCCTGTCATCGCTGGCGGGACCCTATGAGGAGAAGGCCCCGGACTTCGCTTACAGAACTGTTGGGTGCAGAATACGAAGTCCATCCTTGCAGAGCCAGAGACTTGGCGCTGGACTCTAAGCCCCGCCGCATCCACAGGGCTCTCAGCTAAAAGGCCACGGGAAGGAACAGGTAGTGGCTGGTCCCACTTCTGAAAGGTGACTCTGCCCAAGGCTCAGGAGCGCAGAGCATCGCGCTTGACCACATCTTAGCATTGAGGATGCCCAAGTTCGTGTACCACAGGACGGGTGTGAACCCTCACGGCCGGCTCTGTCGGCTCCAAAACTCAAGACCCGGCCAATGAGCGAGATTCCGCCGTGGTCCTTTGCAAAGGCAGACTCAGGAAGAACCCAGGAGGTGAGGTTTGCAACATTTCCTAAGTCTGAGCTTGTTCTGTTATCGTTCTTGCCTGCCCAGAGGCTCAGGAAACCCAAACTGGCCTCAAAAGTCTTGGAAACATCCCTAAATAAGCCTAGACCGCCAGCGCCTGTCTCCTGTGGGCTGAGCTAGGCTTCACTTCGTTCTGCTTGTCCCAAGGGGACTGGTGGAGCCCTCACAATCTGCTCAGGGCTACTTGATCCTGGAGAGTCAGCTGTGGACTCCAGTCTAGCTCCAGGGTCAACCAAGCCCCTCTGCGCCAGTTCGGGAACTTCTGGAGGAAGCCGGGCTACCGGTGAGTATCCGACGCTGGACTGAATGGGAACTGGTCGCTCACAAAATCGGACCGCATCCCAGAATCCTGCCACGGTACCTAGTCCGAGCCTTAGCCCGCGAGCCCCAGATGTTGCCTGGTTTTCACTCTGTGGCCCTCAGCAGTTTCCGCCTCCATTCACCCAATTTTCTTGGCTTTCGTTGACGCAGAGCAAATCAATCGGGAGAGGGCCGCTGCTCAGCAAAGCGCCTGTCTATAGCGCTTAACTTTCATTAATGCATTTGAAAAGGCCCTTTTGTATTTGCAAAATGCCGTGTGTGATTAAGTCTAATTCATAAAGACATATGCTTAATACTGGTTTCTGCTAATTTCTAATTTTTATTTCTTAAATGTCTTTTCCCCTCCCCTAAACTAATCTGCGTTGCACATTTCAAAACAGACTGTTTTTCAAATTCACTTAAGATAAACAGGTAAAACTGGAAAGTCAAGTGTTATTAGCTCTGGGGCCATTACCCATCATTATTTTTTAAAATCCTTTATTTACATTTAGACCAGAGATAGTGTGTAGAATAAAATACTTAAAGCTTATTTTATTAAAAAATGATTAAATTTTAATATCAAATTAAGTGTACATCTATGACTTGATTTATAATTTCGATCTTCAGACGGTGGTACTGATTTGGGACCCTTCTTCTAGGACCCCAAGAAATGTCTGAGATTTTAAAATGGATCCATACGCCATTAAGAGATACATGAGTTCATATGAAAAATGTGAACCCTGTCTTGAAAAACCGAGAGAGAGAGAGAGAGAGAGAGAGAGAGAGAGAGAGAAATGTGTGGGAGTGTTGGATGGAGATGCACTGGTGATCCCAACTTGCAGGAGACAGAGACAGGAAAATAGGAATTCTGAGACCAGCCTGAGCAGCATAGTGAGACCCTCTCAAGAAATAAAAAGATTAACTTTGAAATAGAAATGGGGTAGAAAAACCCTTTCACTAGAATGAAAGCAGTTTTTAAAGAGCTGGGTGTGGTTCATGCCCCAGCCTCAGCACCGGAGGTGGAAATGGGAGAATGGTTTCAATTCTAGGTCCACCTAAACTAGATTAAGACTAAACAACACAATAACAGCTACTTCCCCTCAAAAAAAATAACTTTTTTACTAGTTTACTAATAAAAATGTCTCCGATTAGTAATCTTAAATAAAAGTTCAAATTAAATCAGAACATTTTGAAACTTCTCTCCAGAATGAGTGAGCAAGGTGGGGTTTTCCAAAGTGAAACTCCACAGCTTTCTCAATTGTGCCCATTAATAAAGCATCCTGGGCTTGCACAGCAAGCTTCCCATTCTGAGGCCATGCTCCGCAGCCTTGTGCTGGACAGCAGAATTCAGCCAATAAGGTGCCTGTTGTAAGTGCTGATTCTTTTGAAGCAGCTCATGGGCCTCTAGTTGTTTGTTTGTTTGTTTACCCTGGGAATAAAGGGTTAAGCTCCTGTGGGTGAGAATCACTGTGAGTCTTTGGGGGAAGCGCTTCAGCTGGGATTTGAACTAGCATGTCTACTCCTCCTCCTCCTCTTCCTCCTCTTCTTCCTTCTTCTTGTTCAGAGAACACTGTCTAGTTTTCTTGGGGGGGGGTGTTGGCTTTGGCTCTGTTTATTTTTTTAGGAAAATGGAGCTGCAGTAAAGTGTTCCCAGTAATGTGTTCCCAGGACTGGGGTCTTCCCTCCACATAGGGAAGATGAGTGGTGTGTGAAGCTTACATTTTTCTAGTGGGCTGCATGCATAAAGACGGTGAACAGGAATGGTGGCATCATTTTTATTGGCAGTTTATGTCTCTGCATGCCACCATGACAGCCTTCAAGTTGCCGCCTTGCTCCCAGAGCTCACTCCTGTTCCTGCTTGCCGCATTTCCAGTGCTCATGGCCACAGCGGCCTTGGCATAGTTCCACTCTGTGAATTATGGAGCATGGCGAAGCCTTTCCTTCTTCTCTTTGTCTAAAAACTACCTGGAAATGCCACTGATTTGGGGAGTAGATTCCAGAGCCATGCAAATAGACAATGCTTTATCCCTTTTCTCTTTCGTCAAGAGTCTCCCTCTCAGATGCTAGGGCTGGGCCAATGAAGAGAAGAGCCTTGTCAGCTGTCTGTCAAGAGAAGGGGTAGACAATGTCCACTGAGTTTCTGGCCCCATGTCCTCCTGCTTCACACAGACTGACCACACCCAAACCAGGGGAACCCACCATTAAACAAGACCAGAAGCTGGTGACAACCATAGGTCCCTCCCAACTGGGGTGAGTTAGCTTGAATCTGTGTTACCTTCCTCTGCTGACCACATGAATGAAGTCCTCAGCCTTGCTGGTTGCTAGCTGAGCAACTCAAAGATGCTGATTTGGTCTAGGCTGAGAGGGTCCTGATGAAGTCCAGCTTACAGGAGCTTGGCTGGCATGAATCCAGTGGCTCAGTAGGAGTCTAGCCAGGCCCTACCCCATCTCCACTCACTAACCACCATGTCCATTTCTGGATGCCTGCTACTGGTCTACAACTTGCTAGGGGCTTCCAGTTTGCAACACAGGTCAGGAGAGTTAAGATGACTCGATTTAAGGGTCAGGAAACTTCCCTTCATATTACCTTCTTTCCTAAAATCACACAGACCAATCTCTCCTTAAGTTTCCATGTTTTGTGGTTCCTATAACTGAAACTCTGCAGGCACCGAGCTACACATTGCTAAACTATTTGCAGAGGGTTCTTCCATCCATACCCTGGGCTTGTGACATGCAGTTCCTACAAAACTCAA
The DNA here is from genome assembly GCA_019843965.1 of Rhynchomys soricoides. Taxonomy (NCBI): domain Eukaryota; kingdom Metazoa; phylum Chordata; class Mammalia; order Rodentia; family Muridae; genus Rhynchomys; species Rhynchomys soricoides. The sequence goes on from JADRCH010000172.1 coordinate 1,106,823, forward strand.
GATTCTGCATACCCAAAGACATTTGTTTCTCTTGAGTTAAGAAATATACTGACCTGAAACATACACCCACATACACATGCGCGTGCGCGCGCGCACACACACACACACACACACACACCACAGCATCAGGCTGTAGGGGTATCCAAATGCTACTGAAAGCCCAACTCCAGTCCCAGGAAAGTAGAGGTGCCCAAGGCTCCTCTTTCTAGCCCCTCCAACATTCTAAAACTCTTCTGGCTCTCCTATGCTCTCCTTCCACACAGGTTGACCTCTGGGTGTTTCATTTTGGTAATTCTGTCTCAAAATTGAATTTATACCATCACTCATGCAGATTAACCCAGTCAGTGGAGAACCAAGTAGAAGTGTCAAGCAGCCCAGATGAAAATATTAACAGGAGAGACTTTTAAATATATTTTTATTGATTATTTGGGAATTTCACATGAAGAGACTTTTAAAAAATACTTACTTTATCTTTAATTATGTGTATCTGTGGGTGGGTGGGTGCACACAAGTGCAGATGCCCTCAGAAACCAGAGATATCGGCTCCTACGGAAGGTAAAGTTCCAGGTAGTTATAAGCTGTCTGCTGTGGGCTCTGGGAACCGAACTTAAGTCCTCTGGAAGAGCAGCCAGTGTCTTTAATCTTTAATCCATCTCTCCAGTCTTGAGGGGTACTGTTAGAAAATGTTTTCAGTTTTCTTTACTTTGTATGGGAGTGTGTGAGCGTGCATGCACAGCACACACGTGGAGGTCAGCGGACGACTTTCAGTGAGCCAGTTCTTTCCTTCTACCATATGGGCCCAGGGTCAAACTCAAGTCATTATCTTGGTGGCAGGCACCTTTGCTGCTAAGCCGTCATGCCAGCACAAGCGGCACTTCTTCACAAAGGACAAGCAGGGTATAAGAAATAATAAATAATAATAAATAATAATAAATAATAATTAATAATAATTAATAATAATAATAATAATAATAATAATAATAATAGCAAAGCTGTCATCTCAGCCCCAAAGCCACTTGGGCCACACCGTCTGTTCTGCCAAAGGAAAGAATCCGGAGCACAATTGCTGAGCGGACGCCCCTAAACCCCGGGTTAATCCGGCAGAGAATGATGACAGCAATTTTATAATGTAAATTTGTTTTTGATCTGTTTTTAGTCTTTATTCCCTTCTGAAGGGATAGAGATAGAGGGATTTGCAGTGTATTAAACCATTTCTCTAACAATTGCCTCTTTGTAACCAGCCACTGTGTTCCAGCACCCCAACAAAAGTCTGTTCTGGAAAATCGGAAAGTTATGACATGAATGTAAACTCACCCCCAGAGAGCAAATGTTACAGAGAGCACAGAGAGGTTCAAAGGCACCCGACCCTCAAAGCCATCGCTGTCCCTACAGTCAAAGTGACTCAGGTTGGCGCATTGCCAGCCTGGAGTGTCCCCAGGGGTATTATGTCATGTAGTAAAGCTGTTTTTAAATGGCTACCAGAATAAAAGAGTAAAAGCTGTGGAGTATACAAGGGGTCTCTGAGCAGGTCAGCATTGCCCTATGTCACTATTTCTGTTCTCCAAGATTATACCTTTGTATACCTCTGGGGCTCAAGCCACTTCTGGGGCTCAAGCAGGCAGAGTCTGCATTTCGGGGAAACACTGTCATGTACCCCAAGACTCTCAGGTCACTTGCATGCCCACCCCACCATGGGCTACTGTCTTTGGTTAGGGTTTCTAATGCTGTGAAGAGACACCGTGACCACAGCAATTCTTATAAAAGGAAAACATTTCACTGAGGCTGGCTTACAGTTTCAGAGGTTTAGTTCATTTTCTTCATGGCAGGAAGCATGGGGGCATGCAGGCAGATACGGGGCTGGAGAAGGAGTTCTATGTCTGGATCCACAGGTAGCAGGAAGAAAATTGCCACACTGGGCCTGACCTGAGCTTGTGAAACCTCAAAGCCCACCTGAGTGACATACTACCACCAACAAACCCAGCCCCACTCTTCCTAAGAGTGCCACTAATAGAGCCGAGCATTCAAACACTCCAGTCTGTGGGATCCATTCAAACCACCACAGCTGGTAATGTAGGAGCTCAGAATAATAGCCAGCACACCAGAGAGCACCAAGCTTATACATCTTTCCAGCCAGTTTCTACCTCCAAGCCCCAGCCCCACTTTATCCAAAGCAATGGGCCCACAGTTGCCACCCTCCCAAGGCCTCTGATTTAGCCTGACATGAGGCTAGTCTCTCTAGTTCCACAAAAACCACATTTGCTGTCCTGAAGAGGGCTTGCCCAACCAAGATGTTTGACCAAATGCTAAGACACACAGGAGATATATGGTGTTCTTGGTAGCCATAAGGTATCTGACAGGATATATTGTTGATGCTGTCATCTGCTGCCAGCACAGGCTTGCATCATCTGCGGCCATGCCAAATCTATCAGCACTTCCTGTTTCCTGAATTCTCAAAGCACTGATGTTCTAAAACCTCTGGAAGCAAATGGTCTCTGTTCTTCACACACAGGAAAAATTCCATTTTATACAGTCGCAGCAGACCTTGAGGCAGCAAGTGGTTCTCAGTCTGCCTTGTCCCGTGCTGTGGTGCCATGGTCTGATGAAGGTCAGAGTCATCTCCAGAGGAGCACTGTATGACCTGCCTGTCTGATTGGCATGGTGTGGGTGGGAACCAGGACTCCAAAGTCCACAGACCTTGTAGCTATTCTTTGTGTAGAGCAGGTGGACGCTATCCACAAGATGCTCACTCAATGTTTAACATATCCAAGTGTGAACAGCATCAGTGTCAGAAATATGCAAATACACTGTCCATGAGCCAATTACACTGTCCATGAGCCAGTTAGCGCCAAGGGACCACAGCAACAAGCTGCTGTGGCAGGATTGTTGGGTTAAGTACATACCTCAGGTGGCCTCTGGACAGTTGTCCTCACCTGTGTGTCCTCACACACTACATGGAGGATGCTAGAACATCAGCACTTCCAAATGAAACAATGTTAATTCAGAGCTATCCAGTCTGTTCTTCCACCTTGGTGACTTCAGACCAGAGGGAGGAAAAACATCACCCAGAATGGACAAAATCTGCTCCCAGAGGACCTGTATCCAGAGCAGAGTCCTGTCCACGTCCACTCCCAGGAACTGTGAGGGCTCACCACTCAAACTTCCTCTCTGAAACTCACCCCAGCTGCAGCCAGTTGGGGGAGGGGGGACATGGGTCCTGCCAACATCCACGCCTCTGTGTGGGTAGCCTTTTCCCCTAACCATAAAGGAAGGAAGTACTTCACAAAGCTTTCCACGTGCATTTTGGGGTTTCATACCCTGTTTACTGCCCACAGATGAAGGGCTAATAGATCCAGCTTTGGAAAGGCCTGGTTGCTCTGGACAGGAAACCCTGATTGGTAAAGAACAACTGACCAGCTGTCCCCGGTCCTATCTGGGACCACATGAGCATCAGGTGAGCTGAGACCGGAGCAGCAGGATTCTGAACATTATTGAATGTATATATATAAAGTATATACAAGTGCCCATGCTACATGTGCACATATGTGTTTCATGTTTTTGGTTTGTGACAGCCTGTGCACATTGAGTGAGTGGCAAGAATGTAGATTGTGTTACGTGCATTCCTGTGTGTTGTAACATGCCTATGTGTACATGGGTGTGTGTATACTTGTGGAGATATACACAACTTTATCCCCATCGAGGCTCCTGCATTCTAGGGGCCAGTCTTGAAGTGGAACATTCCCAGCTCTGCAGGATCACTACGCCCCTTTCAGATCTCATCTGGCTCTGAGAGACCTCTGATTGTCCAGCTGTGCAAAGGGTAGAAGGGGACCTTTCTATTAGGGCCATGTGTGGCCAGGTGGCTTTTGGATGTGGTATGCTCATTAGCATTGATTGGTATGCTTTCAGCACTAAAGGGGACAGGGACACAGTGCATGATATCTTATTAGAAAATGGCTATGCTGACAAATGACAGGGACAGACAGACTCCAAGGATACTGGCCTTCTTAGAAAACCTCACTGTAGCTTGTAGCCCACAAAATGAACAAGCCCAGAGAAGACGTTAGCTTTCAACTGTCCCTACCCTGCACTTCTACCCACTGCACAGGTGAACTAAGAGATCCCCCTACCCTACCCAGTTCTGTAAGCTCTGTTCTCAGACACTGTCTCCAGAGACCAGGCTTGAGATAGGCATTTGGACCTCCCCTTAATCTCATCTGGGCTCTCACCCTCCTCTGTGGAGTGACAGTGGGAAGGCCTTTGTGCTAAGGGTCAGTGGGACAGTCACATTTTCCAGGTCCTTGTAGGCACCCACTCAAGCCCATTCATTGTCCAGGCAGCTGAGAGTCCTGTGGCTTCTGATAAGAATTCAGTGATGGGGCTGGAGAGATGTCTCAGTGGTTAAGAGCATTGACTGCTCCTCCAGAGGTCCTGAGTTCAATTCCCAGCAACCACATGGTGGCTCATAACCATCTGTAATGGGATCCGATGCCCTCTTCTGGTATGTTTGAAGACAACAACAGTGTACTCATACATAGAATAAATAAATCCTTTATTAAAAAAAAAAAAAAAAAGACTTCAGTGACATAGCCTGGTGGCTCTTTAGTAAAGGTCCCTTGTCAGGGAGGATCAGCTATACTCAGGACCTGGGCTCCCACTGAAAGAATACTTGTGGCCAGCGAACAAAAGTTTATTGTTCTGAAATGTCTGAAGGTGGAAGAAGGCATGGTTGCTCTTCTGAGGAGTAGACCAGCCTCTGTGATAGGACTCTTTCTTTTTCTTTCTCTAAATTGATTTATTTTATGCCTATGGGTACTTTGATTGATGATATCAGAAGAGGGTGTCATATCCTCTGGAGCTGGAGGGAAAGTCATTTGTGAGCTGCCATGTGGATGCTGAGTCTCAGATCTGGGTCCTCTGGAAGAGCAGTCAGTGCTCTTAACCACTAACATCTCTCCAGCCCCCCCCCCTCGGTAAAATATGCATAACAAATATCACTTAAACTTTTTTTTGTGCAGTACTAGGGATAAATCTGGGTCCTGTGCATGCTAAATGAGCGTTCTGCCACTGAGCTCGATTTTAATCACTTTTATGTGTCTCATCCAACATTAAAGCTGTTCATAACATCAGTCAACCCCCATCTATCTTCAAAACATTTACACAGCTCGGTTTTATTTTTTCAGCCACTGTTATTGTCTTAGTTAAGGTTTCTAATGCTGTGAAGAGACACCATGACCACAGCAACTCTTATAAAGGAAAACATTTAATTGGGGATGGTTTACAGTTCAGTGGCTTAGTCTATTGTCATAGCAGGAAGCATGGTGGCATGCAGGCAGACATGGTGCTGGAGAAGGAGCTGAGAGTTCTACATCTTGGTCTGCAGGCAGCAGGAAGAGACAGTGAGCCACTGGGCCTCCCTTGAGCCTATGAGACCTCAAAACCTACTCCCAGTGACACATTTACTTCAACAAAGCCACTAATAGAACCACTTCCTGTGGACCTATGGGGGCTGTTTTTCAAAGCACTACAGTTACTGAAGTATTACGCCTGTACAGTAAACGTTCCCCTGACTTTTATAGGTGTGACCTTGAAGGTGCCTCTGAGAGACAGTTGGGAGATGAAGATCTCAGTTCAACCTTAATCTTGACAAAAAAAAAAAAAGATCTCACTAATCTATCCCAAGACATCTAAAGATGTTCCTTCTCACAAGTCCCAGCTACATAACAGTATGTATGGAGAAGCCCCACAATAAAGGCTGAACACCCCTTCTGAGTAAGCTTATCTCCCACATTCCTAGAGAGGCTTCTAAAATCACAATAAGGACTTCAGATATGCCCTTCAGATGGAGATAAGACAGAAGGGAGAGCCAGGGTCAGCCTGAGCATCTTGAAAGAGGATATTTCTGTCAGTGCTGACTATGCAGAAATGGGAGGCTATGTGTGGGCCAGGAGCTCACCACCCAGGGCTACAGCTGAGTGCTTAGTCTTCATGACTAGAAGCCTTTGAAACCACAGCCTATAAACCAGCTGTGAAGGACCTTGATCTTATGAGGGAATGTTCCTATGAATGGCAAGGAAGAAACCTTTGGATACATTGAAAAGCTCCCTGGCGAGTGCTGGAGAAAGATACCACTGAATGCTGGCTGTTTCACAGAGACAGGAATCAGGAGGGAGGTTTCCACCTCAAATGTCATTTTTCCATTTTATACTTCTCTGATCTGGAGATCTCTTTAATAAGGAAAACGAGTTATCAGGGTCTAGTCACTGTTCAGGTGATGGAACAGCTCACTCACCCTGGAGGGTTATTCAGGGCCACTTCCTGCACGGGTGCAGACACACACATGGATTCAAAATCCCCCAGTGGTAACGGTTATGCATCCAGCCAATGGATGTTAGGGATGAAACTGTGATTAAATTTCCTCCTGTAACGACCCTAAGTAAATCTTTGCAATTTTCATTTTGCTGAGAATTAATATAGATCGGTGCCCTTGTTGCCGACTCCCACTTTAATCCAAAATCGCTCATTAAGAAGAGACCAGCAGACGTCGGTGGGCAAGACCTGTGGCTGAGCCTTGGATGGGAATACAGGGCCAGGCAGGCTCCAGATGGACAGAGCAGCTGCCCTCGTTACGTGCTGGGCACTGATCTGAAATGCTGACCTGCTTCTCTGCACATTACACATATTAAATGAGAACTCACATGACAGGGTCCCCAGAGAACACGTTCTATTCTCTCTTCCTCTGAAAGATGATAGGCATTGCTGCTCCCTGTGCTGCTGGGATGGGGACAGGGGCTTGCAGTCCAAGCACAGGATGAAATAGGAATTCTCAGTTCAAAAACATTAAGAATTTTAGGATGGTGACAGCAGAGCCTTGAACCATGCTCAGGTCACACAGCCGCAAGCCACCTACACCTGGGGGAGCCCCTTGCACCCCAAACTGGTTTACATCAAACTTACTATCTTCTTCCTTCTTTTCAAGTGGCCAGGACCCAAAAACCATAGCCATATATGGCACTTGCGAGCGCACGCACACGTGCGCGCGGGCACACACACACATTTGCACATGTATACACATGCACACACAAATGTTCATATACCTGCACATGCATAATGCAGTCCACACATGTCTAGACAGGTACATAACTACACTTGCACATACATATGCATGCTCACCCACACATTTACACATGTATGCTCACACATGCACACACTTGCAAACAAATGCCTTGCACAAAGTTCTCTGGACACTAGTGCCACTTGAGAAGTGGTGGCAAGCATGTCTTCTGATGTTACCCTTGCTCTTCTCAGAGGGATGAAACTCATCTGGTCTTGGTGTGGACAGCTAACACAGACTGACAACAGGTAGCTCTGCCCTCAGCACTGTCAGACTCCAGCATGAGGCCCAAGCATCGCAGGTGACCAGATGCCAGTTAAGTTCCATTCAGTTAACCAGGACCAGGAAATGACTTGGCCACTCACTGAGAGGACACTGCAGTAAGCCATTAATATCAGCCATCTGCCTTGTCTCTCTGATGCGGACATTCTAGGACCCAAGTGAACACATAAGCAGAAGTATTGCTTGCAGCATATGCAGTCTCCATTTTGGTTTATTCTTGTTGATTGAAGCAAAGTGTCTTTTTGTAACCTTGGCTGGCTTGGAACTCACTACATAGGCCAGGCTAGCATTATATTTGCAGAGATCCACCCACCTCTGCCCCCTGAGTGCTAGGATTAAAGGCCTGTGTCACCGAAGCTAGGTTGGCTCCCACTTTGAAGGAAGGGGCAATCACCCAGGCATAAAAGTCTCTGGAAGGACATGTGAACAGGCCACCATGGGCCTCTAGGGAAGGTGCTCAAGAATAGCTAATGGGACAAAGGGAGGTCCTCTTCCCCATGTGCTTCTACTCTCTGAATTTTCCTCTACCATTGTAGATACTGTTATGGGCTAAGTGACGATCCCAAATATGTGTATATGTGGTGCCAGTATGATATGACCTTAGGCACCATGAGCAACCACTTTGATGATGATCCTTAAGTGACTCTGGTAGGGTGTTTTGTATAAATTTCCAGAAAACTATAAGTGAAAAATAAAAATTTATCAGAGTGGTACATCAAGCTCTCCCAGTCAGTGACCAAGCTGAGGCTGTACTAGACTGAAGTGGGTTTGAGAGAAAGCACACTCCAGTGAATAAAGCAATTGCTTGTCTCATGTTCATACTCCTCTTGTCTGAACATGGGACCCACTGGCCCAGCTGCCACCCAGGAAGAGGGACGCTCAGTGAGTCCCCAGCAGGGTGAGCTCCATCCCTGCATAATCCTGGACCTGCTTTCCTCTCTTGGTCTCACTGTACCTTAGATTAGTCTTCAAACACGGGACTACATCAGTCCAGAAGAGGCCACTGCCCTGTTTCCAGGATCTGTGACTATGACTTGTCTGGTGAAATGCTAGAAAGCTGCAAGCCTGGAGAGAAGGTGACATCCTCCTCTGTCCTGGTCCATGAATCCTTGTGAGAGCCACAGCTCAGGGACAGAACCACTTGGGAACAATGACTCACAGATGGAAGGGGGGGGGAGGCGAGGGAGAGGGAGAAAGAGAGAGGTAGGCAGAGGATTGACAGCCACTGCCAGCAGCAACAGGAGAGCAGCTATGCAAGAATCTGCCACCAATGACTCAGGTTTCTGCCTCTGAGGGTAAGAGGAGCAATTTGTTCCCAGCCATCCAGTACAGGACACTTAGTTGCAGTACAAGTTGCAGTATGTGATACTTAGTTGTGGCGCTCCCAGGGCCTCCACTAGCAGCCTCAGGAAGATCCCTCAATTCTGAATAGAGTTAGTCACTCAGCTATACCTCAGGCTCATGTTGGGTATCAGGTTTACATATCCTCCTTCAGACATATTAAGTCTTTTCTCTCACTTTATTCTGCTAGAGGAATTCGAGGCTTACAGATGGCCAGCTGTGTGTCCCTAACCTTATCCCTCCATGTGAGGGCAAGGGGTTACACAGCTTATATCACACACATTACAGGGAGACTACCTGATCCAGGAACTGGCTGCAGAGACACTTGCCAGCCCAGCAGCCTCTCTGCTCTCTATCCAGGAGCTACACTGTGGAGATGTCTTAAAGCCATGTGGACTAAGTACAATTGTTGTGCATGGCACATGTTCTGGAAACACAAGCATCCATGAGATAAGAATCATATTGTCATATCTTGTTACTCTCACCTCACAGGTGGGAGACAGGAGGAGGTGAGGGGGTTCATCTCAGGTCTCTCAGTTGCTGCCTACAGGGACCAGAACATGAACCAAGGTCTCCCTGACTCAACTCACACACAAAAGACAAATGCCCTGCCTAGTCCAGTAAGGATTGTGGTGGCACCTTGGAAGTTTTCTAGAAAGAGATTCCTTGCAAACTTCTCTGTACCCTGGTTTCCTAGGCACTCACTTTGAGACATCCTGGCTGCACAGCATGGAGGGTTACCAGAAGTTCTAGGAATTTAGGGAACCACCCTAAGAAAGAGACTATAGTAGCCAGGCTTTCCATACAGGCTGAATGCCAGTAGTCAGGAGGGGGGCCTCAACCCTCAATAGCCAGAGGGAACAGTGCCTGATCCAATGGAAAGGAGAGAACAGAGGAAGGGAGAGGAAAGGAGGGGCAAGAGAGGAGATAAGGAAGCACGAAAGTATAAAAAATATAGAAGAGATGAGAGGAGAGGGAGTAGCACCTTCCTACCTGCTCCCATTCCCACCTGCTCTCCTTCCCACCTGCACCCTTCTCACCTTCTCCCCTTCCCGCCTGCACCCTTCCCACCTGCACCCTTCCCACCTGCACCCTTCCCACC
>JADRCH010000172.1:1129018-1139311 GCA_019843965.1 Rhynchomys soricoides
AGGAGGAGGAGGAGGAGGAGGAGGAGGAGGAGGAGGAGGAGGAGGAGGAGAAGGAGAAGGAGGAGGAGAAGAAGGAGAAGGAGGAGGAGGAGAAGGAGGGGAGGAGGAGAAGAAGGAGAAGGAGGAGGAGGAGAAGAAGGAGAAGGAGGAGGAGGAGGAGGAGGAGAAGAAGGAGAAGGAGGAGGAGGAGGAGGAGGAGGAGGAGGAGGAGGAGGAGACTAACTCAAGGCAGGCTCTATCTCTAGGGCCTAGAGGATCGGACTGTCTTAGTGTTTTCTTTTTTATATATTTTATTTTATGTTCATTGTTTTGACTGCATGTATATCTGTGTGAAGGTGACAGAAGGCCCTGGAACTGGAGTCACAGATGTGTGAGCTGCCATGTGGGTGCTGAGAGTTAATTGAAGGTAGGTCTTCTGGAAGAGCAGCCAGTGCTCTTCACCACCGAGCCATCTCTCCAGCCCCTGTTTTAATTGTGCTGTGATAAAACATCACGACCAAAAGCAAATTCAGGAGGAAAGAAGGGCTTAATTCAGATTACAATTTCCTGGTCACATCTCATTACTGAGGAAAATTAAGGCAGGAATTCAAGGTGGAAATCTGGAGGCAGGAATTGAAACAAAGTTACTAGCTTGCTTCTCACGCTTGCTCAGCCTGCTTTCTTAGCCAGTTCAGAACCACCTGCCCATCACCCACAACCGGTTGGGCCCTCCCACATTAATCACTAATGAAATGGCCCCACAGGCTTGCCTACAGGCAATCAGACAGAGGCATTTTCTCAACTGAGGTTCCCTCTTCCCAAATAACTCTAACATGTTAAATTGGCACAACACTAGTCAGCACAAGGGCCTTCTTGAATATGGCTTCCTAGCTTCAGGAGCTCAACTATGGAAGTTTATGGAAGCACAACCTGAGGTTCCTAGGATGCTCCTTGGATTGAACAATTAGGTGCCATCCTACAATGCCAAGTTAGAGAGATAGCCCATTGGTTAAGAGCATTCCCTTATCTTCTGGAAGACCCAAGTTTGGTTCTCCCATACTGGGCAGCTTATGGCTGCCTATAACTCCAGCTCCAAGGAATCTAATGTCCTCTTCTGGCCTCCATAGGTACCCCAACACCTGTCACATACACACACACACACACACACACACACACACACACACAAGTCTTAAAAGAGCATTTTCTTTTTTCAAAATTGGAAGACAACTGAAGAAAGTTTGTGCTCATCCATCACTGCCTGGCTCATCTGGAGATTTGTGCACACTTCTGACAGGAGTTGTGTAGACAGGTAAGCGAGCACTGCTGGTGCACCAGGACAGCAGTGAGGGTCTAACCTATGTCAGTGCTCAGAGGAGATCCTCAGATCTGACTGACACCCCACTGCTTTCCTCGTGAGTGGATTGTAGAACACTCTCAACACATGTTCATTCTTTTTAAAAAAGGTAACTGTGTGTATGCACACGTGCATGAGCATGGGCTAGCCCACACTGGTGCATGAAGAGGCTGGAGGTGGACACAGATGTTTTCTTCTACAGTAACTCCCTTTCTTTGAGTCAAGGTCTCTCATTACACCTGAAGTTTACTATTTACACTAGACTGAATGGTCAGTGAGCCCCAAGATTTGTTGGGGTTACAACCCACATCACTGTATCACCATGCCTGGCTTTGGTATGTGGGTTCTGGGAAACCAAACCCAGGCCTTCACGCTGTTAACAGCATTTCAATCACTGAGACTTCTGCCCTGCCTCAGAGGATGATACAAGGGAAAGCTCTCCTCTGGGCATGACACAGCCATTCTGAAATGAGAGCAGCTGATGTCTTGCATGAACCCCTCACAAGACTGAGTACATTGGCATTCCCTCACACAGCAGAAGTCATGAGGCAGTTCAGTCATGCAAGGCCCCTTCCCTAATGACTGCTGGGTGAGGAAGACTTTCCTTTTGTGATAGAGCCACCTGTAAGAAGCCCATGTCCCTGAAAAAAACTCCAATTAAACTCATTAGTAAACTGGGCAGTGGTGGCTCGCACCTTTAACCCCCAGCACATGAGAGACAGAGGTAGGAGGATCTCCGTGAGCTTAAGGCCATCCTGGTTTACATAATGAGTTCCTAGAACAGCAAGAGCGATACAGTGAGACCTTGTCTCAAAAACAAACAAACAAAGAAACAAACTCACTGGTTCATCAAGCTAAACTTGGGTGGAATCAGTTTTGTTTGTTTGTATGGATGTTTGTTTATTTAGTTGGTTGGTGTTTTTGAGATGGGGTCTTTCTACATAGCCCTGGCTGTCTTGAAACTATGTAATCCAGGGTGGCCTCAAACTCAGAGAGATTCACCTGCCTCTGCCTCCCAAGTACTGGGATTAATGGTGTATGCCAATGTGCCTGGCTATGTGGAACCATTTTCTGGTCTGTCCTTGGTGATCTAAGTAGGGGTGAATAGAATTTTGTTTGTCTCCCTAGGAAAAGCCCACACAACAAAAGGTATTGAATAAAACAACAATCTTATTTTAAATAGTTTTCACTTAAATAAGACTCTGGCGAGACTCACCATATCTATAAAGAAAATCTAATAAGCATCTTGGAGAATTCATTATCAGCTCATGGAACCACAAGCTCTACAAGGAATAAGGGGGGAGGTAGACAAACAAGGCCAGAAGTGGTGGGGTGCTCCTCCTTGTTCTGGGGTCTGTGATGTCTAGACTGCCTGGTACCTGCCAACCCAGGACACAGCAGTAGTGCTGAGAGATCCACAGGACGGGAACCGGGGTCTGCAAAGGCAGGCAAGGACCTCTAGCCTACTGCACACTGGCCCAGCTGGAGTGGCAGCCTGACCTCTGGAGATGGCTTCTCTATGGTTTTGAACCGTGGTTCTAGTGGATCTGTCTTATGGAGACATCTTAGGTTATTGTTATTGGAGAGATGGAGGTAGGAAGATGTCTGGAGTAGGTGGGGTCAGAGCCACTCCTGAGCATCTACCAGCACACAATGCATCCTTGACACAGAGAAATCTTGTCAGAGAAACAACCCTCACTGACTGGGGCTGGGGATCCCTCCCATCAGCATGTGGCTTCCATAACAGCAGCAGTCTCCCTGAACCTGAGAGAGGGCAGGACTAGCAAGCAGATGTGGAGCCATGACCCTCCTCCTGACACAGGCCTGTGTGTACTCAGGCCTACCTATCTCTTCAACCCATTTGGATTCCCCAGGAGACTGTGGTCATACATCTGAGGTGGAGATTCACAGAGTTTCACTGACAGAGTTGTCGTCCACAGGCTGCTGACATCAGGTCCTGGGTGGGACTGGATTGTCAGGGAGCTAGAGATCCTCATGAGTGGGGACCAGGTCCACCCTCTGCGCCTTCCCGAACAACAGAAAGGTGCCCAGTCCCAGGTTGCTGATGATGGCCACCAGATGGAACACAGAGGTCCAGGAGCCAGTGGTCTCGATCAGGTAGCCACCCAGACACACGCCTACCACACCTGGACAAGAGAGGTGGAAACTGACTGATGGTCCTGGTAAGATGGCCCCTCTCACATCAGTGAGCTCAGGGGCAGAGCAGGGCAGACCCAGGGATAAAATCTGAACTCTGAGCTATGGGCCACAGGAGACTCAGAGTCCTCACAGGTCACTCCAAATCACATATTAATGGTATCCCCACTCCATGTCCCACCCAAGGGAAACAAAGAAGGAGGTAGAGACTAAGCCAGGTACTCAGTGGAGGGACCAGATGGTACCCTAAACTACAGGACTGTCACATGGGGTCACTCAGGGGAGAATGGCTTGTGAGTCCCCCACCATCAACCAAGTCAAGTGGCACCTCAACTGGCATATGTGAGACTGCCCTGGGTCATCTTGGGCCTTGTGCCCTACCTTGACTTTGAGACCCCATTCAGCAGCATGAGATGAGATGGCCCTCACCTAGGCTCCACCCTTAACTCATTTACTAGTTGACCCAAACCAAAGGACAAAAGAACCTCTAAACCGGGCCTGGAGCCAGCCCTTACCTGCCAAGGCCCCTGCAGTGTTGGCTACACCTGTGAACAGGAAAGTGGGGGGGAGAGACATTATGAGGAGACCCATTGTTGCTCCTACAGCGCCGCTCCCCAGGATAACCCACTGTCAAAAGCAGGGGATAAAGCAGGGATAAGCAAGTGTCTCACCAAACAGGAAGCCAGCACAGGATGGGGCCAGGTCCTGAATGTTGACAGAAATACCACTGTAAGAAGCAGGAAGGAAGGCAGGTGAGTGGCCACAGACCTGGCTACATCTACTTGGCCTGTAGGGGCTACTGGAGCATAAGAGATGGTTACAAGTCACCAGAAGACGCCTGGGCCAGCCCCTGCCCTATCAGCCAGGTGTTGCTAGGCCTGCTGGCACCATATACTCCCCACCTCAGACCTCCCACCCTCCTGTTGATATCACACGCTCCTGAGAATGTGCACAAGGCCAGAAAAGAACGCAGTGGGGCTCTAATGTGAGCAGTTTGCTGTTTGTTAATTTGGAAGAGTTTTAAAGTGGGTTCTTAATGCACCCCCAGGAGATGCTTACTTGAGATTGCTATTGCTCAAAATGAGAGAAAGGGGGGGGGGGGAGATTGGGAGGAAAGGGAACAGATGACAGAGGGACATCAAGCCTGGTGTTTATGTTCATTCTTCCTCTGTGCCCTCCTCCCAGTATTGGGGAGGGGTGTCCTTGTTTTCCTGGATGACCCTTGCTTGGTACCCAGCTCTGTTCACTGTGACAAATTATAGGAAGCATTCCCCTAATCCCACCTCCATAGGCCCCTGAACCAGAATGTACTAAAAACTATCATCCCTTTGGGATGAGATCATGGACCCTTACCTGTGGTTGAAGGTCTGGAAGCCAATGGAAGCTGATGCAAAGATCATAGCCTGGAGGAAGTTTGTGGTGTGACCCAGACACAGGGCAAAAATGCTTGACAGACCAAGGCCCATGACCTGCAGGACAGGGCTGGTGAGAGGCCAAGTAGCCATGCTGGCTCATATGGCTCAACCTGGTTTGGACCCATATAAAGAACCCCTAGTGTTCTGAACAAGATCAGAGTGGTTCTACCTAAAAACCCCTCCCAGGCTGGGTCTTCCCTCCTCTACCTGTTCTGGCATACAGAAGAGCATAGAATATCCTCAGAACTCTGGGAAAGTTCTCAGGTCCACCAGTACTGACCCTAGAGCATCTTCCAGTGGCCACCTATAGCAGCCCCTTTTTGGGTCCTATTGCTATGAATTGACCTCTGATCTGAGCTGAGTCTGCCAACACCTAGGAGCAAGTACTGGTTCTGGGGCCATGAGATCTGGCTGCAGCTTTCCCAGCCCATATCTTTGATATCAGTCTGGTTCTAGAAATCAAGGAATTAGAGTACACAACCCTCAGGTCCCAGGAGGTCAGAACAAAGTAGGGATATCCATAGAGGTATGTGGTGGTTTGAATAATGGTCCCATAGCCAGGCAGTGGTGGCACACGCCTTTAATCCCAGCACTTGGGAGGCAGAGACAGGCGGATTTCTGAGTTCGAGGCCAGCCTGGTCTACAGAGTGAGTTCCAGGACAGCCAGGGCTATACAGAGAAACCCTGTCTCAGAAAAAAAAAAAAGGTCCCCATAGGTTCATCTATTTGAATATTTGTTCTCCAGTTGGTGAGGCTATTTGGGAAGGATTAGGAGGTGTGGCCTTGTTGAAGGAGGTGTGTCACTAGGAGTGGGCTTTGAGGTTTCAAAAGATCACACCATTCCCATTGTTTCTTTCTCTGCTTTGTGGTTGTGTCTCAAGATGTAAGGTCTCAGCTACTACTCCAGGACCATTCCTGCCTGCCTGCCTGCCTGCTGCCATGTTCCCTATTATGATAGTCTTGGACTCCAACTCTCTTTGTTTTTTGTTTTTGTTTTTGTGTTTTTGTTTTTGTTTTTTCGAGACAGGGTTTCTCTGTGTAGCCCTGGCTGTCCTGGAACTCACTCTGTAGACCAGGCTGGCCTCGAACTCAGAAATCCACCTGCCTCTGCCTCCCAAGTGCTGGGATTAAAGGCGTGCACCACCACTGCCCAGCGGACTCCAACTCGCTAGAACTGGAAGCTCTAACAAACTCTTTCTTCTATGAGTTGCTTTTCTCACAGTACCTTATCACAGCAATAGGAAAAAAAAAATGAGACAAGGGATCCAAATGATTTCCTACCTGCATGAACTTACGCACCGTGATGACTCTGTAACCTGAGCAGAGAGACAGACTCAGGATGAGTTTCCAACAGCTCATTCAGGTCTTCAATAGAGTCCCGCCCATAGAGTCAAAGAAGAGTAAATGGAGGGGGGGGGGTGCTCCAGGGCTCAAGACAGGAGATTCCTCATCATAAATTGTACCCTCTTATGTACAGTATATGTGTCAGAGGGTTTTCTGTGGTGCAGGAATATGGAAGGGCAGCCCCATGGGCCATTACAAAAGTGCCAGCTATTGGGTAAGTTTAGTCCAGTTTCTTTTAGTTTCTTCAAATTTTCTGATCTTGCACAATGAATGTGTACTAATTTCTGTTGAGGAAAACCTGTATCCTGAGAATGTGCACACATATGCATGTGTCTTCTATACCTTAGTCTGTGAGGACATTGATTGCTTCATGGGATTGCAGTGTAGCCCCTGGAGCTCTGGAAGATTCAAGAGCAAATCTGGGTACCTTTGACACGTGACACTGACAAATGCTTTCCTTTCCCCATAGGGGTCCAGGATTATTTTCACTCCGATCTTCTTGCTTCTCCTAACCCTACCCATTAAAGGGGAGAGCAAGAAAGACATACTGGGCTCCTCAGTCCCAGGCTGCATCCATTCCTGGGCTGACTCTAAAGGATGGTCGGTGTGTCACAGGATGGTGGCCTTTCCCCAGTGACATAACTGTACTTTGAGAGGGGAGTGAGATTCTGAGACTGCGGTTTACCCAGGAGAATTTACCCCAACACTCACCCTGACTGATGAGGCGGTCAGAGATGAACCCGCTGAATAGACTGGCAGGAATTGCCAGCAACCAGGGTACTACATTGAAGACCCAGCCCTGCAGGAAGAGGTGCAGCCTCAAAGGTGGCCAGGGTGGCACCTAGCCTCTAGATGACACCCAGGCAGGAGGACCACTACAGAATCATCACCATGTCGGCTGAGCTCTGTCCACCCACTGGCTGGGCCTAAGAGCAGAGGGTCCAAGAAGGATGGGCCCTAACCAGCCCATTATCAGTCCCCCTGGACAAGAACTGAGCCCACTAATGGCTAAGTCCTGAAGCTACATTCTCCACATGCTCCCCTTATTGTGCCAGGGTTGGCGCCAAGCCAGTCTGCCTGGGAATGCACAGCCCAAGGACTCCAGTGTTCACAGGTCTCCCTTGGATGTGGCATCAACAGATCAGCTAGCCAGCCCTTAAGAGTGGGTTCTCTCAGGCAGCAGGTCAAAGTATTGAGCTGAGGCAGGTACAGCTCTCATAGTGTATAGCCTTGAATTAATGTCTGTTCCCAAATGGACTGTCATCTCCAGGCCTGAAGGCCATAGGGTGATGGAGTTGCCGAGCTAAGGATGCTACCACCCACATGGAGGTCTTTACAGCTCAAGTTTAGCCCCTTTACCCTGTAAGGGCCCAGGCAAGATGACACCCACCTTGGAGTTGGGGAAGGTCTCCTTGAAGAAGGTGGGCAGCCAGGAGAGTAGAATGAAGAAGGAACAAGCTGAAGACAACTGAGAGCAGATTGCTGCCCTATGTGGGACACCAGGATCAGGGCTCTAACCAGCTGCCAGTCCCTCTAACACTGACTCCATGTGGGACCCACTCCTTCCCCCCAGGACACCAAGACCCTATGCTCTGAAACCTGGGGCATTTGCTGGAGTGTCAGGACTGGGTCCTGCCAAGCATAGCCAGCTCCATGCAACAGTGGTTGCCACGCCCCATGCCCCGTCCTCACCCACGCTCTGCCTGGCCACGCCGAATCTAGCTTACCAGACAGAGGCCTTCTGAAAGAGTTGTCTCCAGGGCACTTTTGAGGACCTGGTCACAGGTAGGCCTTGTGCCAGGACACCCAGGGCCAGGACAAGGTCTAAGGAAACAAATTATTTGAAAGTGATAGCTTCAGGACCAGGTACACCATGTTGTCCCTAACACAGCAGACATTAAGGAGCTGCTAGGGCAGAGGAGTCAGGGTGCATCTTACTAATCCCTTGGGAGTACCTATCAGGTGGCAATACCCATGAGAGTCAAGTTCTATGTCTAATCCATGCCTCTGCCTGGAGTCCCTTAGAGGCTCCTTCTTGCTACCTGAAGACTCAGCTTCATCCTACCACCTGCCTTCACCTACTAGACTTGACTCCCTGTGTCAGCTTCAGCCCCAATGGAACAGAATACAGAACTGGGAGGCTCAGCTCTTGAGTTCTCAGAGCTGGTTATAACTATCTTCACCAGGCAGTGTTGACTACTCAGAAAAATACCTTCAATATGGAATTTACCTCACCGGAGGTTCCAAACCCTCTCACCTGTGCTGTTTGTAATATCGCCCCAGCTACACGTGGCTTGAGAGGTTAGCGCCAGGAAGTCATCACCATCCCTGCGGGGTTGAGACTAAGCTATACTTGAGTGGAATCATTTCTTTGATCTGCTGTTGGTGCCCTGTCTGGGGTGAGTGGATGTTTATTCACGCGCTCTCTCTCTCTCTCCAGAAAAAGTTTGAATCACAGCTGCGGGGGGGGGGGGGGGGGGGGAGAAGGACTGGCCACATGGCTGCAGTTACCTTTCTCATTCAGCAGGTGCCTGTACAGGTAGTATGCCCAGAGCAAGGTGAGGCCGCCTGAGAAGTAGAAGACACTCTGCCAGCCACACTGGTCCAGGAGCACGGAGCCTATGCCCCCAGTCACCAGAGTCCTGGGAAACACAGAGAAGTGCTGTCGTGATCTGATCTTGGTTGCCATCCTCAAATGAGTCAAGCTCCCACGGAGAGAAGCTGCTCAGATGCTCCTGCCTGGAGGATTTTGCTCTTCAGGGAGACTGGGGGTGGGACAGTTGGGGCAAGAGGAATCTGGGAGCAGCTGAGGAGACTGAGCAAAGGAATTGCTGCTGAGTTTCTCATTCCCTTCTAGAACTTCTAACTGGCCTGCGATTTGTCGTGTGGGTGCTTGTGCGGTGATGGGGGGCAGGGGTGGGAGAAATGATTAAAGGGTAGCTTAGGAAACACTGAAATAAAAATATTCCTTCTTCATTTTTTCCCTCCATGTAATACAGAGGATAATATTCCAGTAAAGCTTCCGGCGTGCAAATGAAAAGCTGCCGAAACCAGGCCCCACAACCTTCCCCTTGACTCCAGGGTACTGTGGTCCCAGGTGCAATGCGAGGCACCTCCGCCTCACCCTTCAACTTCCCACCCACCACTCTGTGCACTCATCCGAGCAAGAAAGAGAGAACGCTGGGTTCTGGTGTGAGGCTGAGCTGCCTTCCCTCTCCTACGCATTCATCTGTACCCCAGGCATGGCACCCGGGGCAGGACCCACCCTTGGCTGGAGTACTTCCTCTCCTGGCCATGCATAGAGCCCCATCTTCTGTGCAGAACACCAGAAGTGGGATTGAAGACGTATACCGAACCCTTCCATAAAATCTGAGCCCTATCGTTTCTTTGACATTCACACTTCACAGTGTGAATTGTGTTTTCAGTGTTAGATCAGGCTACCCTAACCAGAAGACTTAGTCTCTTTCATGAGTGCTCTTTGCAGCTCCCTCTCTCTTCCCCTTCTCCAATCTGAACTCAGCAACAGTAGACCTAGGCCTGAATGTATCAGGAAGTCCCTTTAACCTTCCAGGAGCCCACCAGTGAGTGCCCTTCCTTCATGCATAGGGATGTTTCACAGAGGGTGAGGCAGCCTCTGGCTCCCCTAGGACAAATGAAAGGGAAAAGATAAAGCAGGTACTCACCCACCCAATCCACATGCCAGGACCCCATCTTATAGCACCCAGAAAGGCAAAAACACGCTGACTGTTAGCCTTTACTGACAGCTTGAGAGGACTTAGAATCACCATAGAAACACATTTCTGGGAGTGTCTATAAAGATTTTTTTCCAGAAAGGATAAAGTGAGGAGAAAGAGAAAGAACTATCCTGAGTGTTAGCAGTATCAAACCATGGGCTGGGGTCATGGGCTGAATAAAAAGGTCAAAGTGAGCCAGTGTGGTAGCACACACTTTTAATCCCTGCACTCAACAGAAAGGGGCAGGGGTCTCTGTGAGTTGTTTCTTCTTCTTCTTCTTCTTCTTCTTCTTCTTCTTCTTCTTCTTCTT
>JADRCH010000172.1:1139321-1152931 GCA_019843965.1 Rhynchomys soricoides
TTCTTCTTCTTCTTCTTCTTCTTCTTCTTCTTCTTCTTCTTCTTCTTCTTCTTCTTCTTCTTCGATTTATTTTATGCATATGAGTACACTGTAGCTGTACACAGACAGCCACACACTGTATTGTCTTCATACACACCAGAAGAGGACATTGGATCCCTTTATAGATGGTTGTGAGCTACCATGTGGTTGCTGGGAATTGAACTCAGGACCTCTGGAAGAGCAGCCAGTGCTCTTAACCACTGAGCCACTGAGCCATCTCTCCAGCTCAAATCCTTTCTTCTTAAACTGTTTCTTGTCAATTTTTTGTCACAGCAACAACAGTAGATAAAACACTTTCACAAATGCAGCAGACTTGGGGAACAGCGACCAGCCTTTGGAACCTAGCACTAGCCTACACCTCTACTTGGACCATCACTGCTGGACTTGAAGGATGGACCTTGAGAGCTCAGGTAAAAGCTTCCTAAACGCCAAGGAGGTGGAGCCTTACCCGACCTGGGAGCCAGCACCCACAGTGCTGTAGGTAAAGGCTCTCTCGCTCTCCTGCACTCTCTGGGACAGCAGACTGGTCAGGGCTGGAAAGTAGACACCTACAACAAGCAGAGAGTGGTGTCACCGAGTACCCAGCGATAGCCAGTGAGGGCTAAGAGATCACTTGGGTTTGGGCTGTAAATCCAGAGGACATCCATGTCTCCTTTCTGTTACCTCACTGGGCTGTACGGGATCAGCAAGGCTGGGCTTTTGGCAACATTTGGGTAAGGAGCCAAACTAAGTTAGGATGAGTGATATACAAGGCGATGTAAAACATCCCCTGGAGAGCACTCTGCTCCAAAGCAAAATGCCTCTACCCCCAGGCATGGTACCCTGCATCCAGACTGTTGTGCATGCGCACAGAAACACACTTGGCAGCCCTCCCACCAGCACATTTATGTGTACACATGTAGACTATACAGTAGCCTCCCAGGTGTGCTCTGGCACCTTGAGACATTCACATACATGAGCCATACACTTCTATAGGTTTGCCATGTACATACTTGACACGTGTGCACCCTTCTGGGAAAGTTCCTCTCCCTACTCTTTTTAGACACACTTTCCTCTGAGGAATCCTTTGGTTCCTAGGCAGCTTAAAAGCTTAGAGACATCTGGGCGCACACCGTTAATCCTAGCACTTGGGAGGCAGAGGCAGGCAGATTCCTGAGTCTGAAGCCAGCTTGGTCTACAGAGTGAGTCTCCAAGCCAGCCAGGGCTACACATAGTGAGATTCTGTCTCAAAACAAACAACAAACAAACAAGCAAACAGGCTTGAGTATGCTTTCCATTCTAGAGGGTTCTAACCCTCAGTCTGAGGAGACTCTTGAGAGGTCCCTTCAGAGTGTGACAATAGGAACCTACAGCCTCCCTGCTGTTACCACTCTCAGTGGCAAGGCAGAAATCAGCAACCTGACTCCACTATGGAAATTTCTATCACCATGTCAATGGATGGGGCTCTTCAGAGGGTAGGTAGTTCTTGCTCCTTGAGAGCATGGAACCTGGGGCTTCTCCAGAGGCCAAAAGACCCACCACCCTATGAAGGAGAGCCATGGGCTTGGGGGACCTCACCATAACCTCTTTGCCCACAAATAACACCAAATCTCTGCCCTGAGTAAGTTGTCATTCAAATATCATAGATATACAGAACAGATTTTTGAGCAAAGGGTAGCATGCAGGCACACAGGTGTGCTTGTTGCTTTGCCCACCCTACCTGGTGGCAAGGTCAAAAGGCAACACCAGAGGGAGAAAGATGAAGATGGCTCTTACCTTGGAGCAGACCCGTGAGGATCCGAGAGAATGTCATGAAGGCCAGGTGGCCTCTGCCGAGATGGGCAAGCAGTGGTGTGGTAACAGTAATGAAGCCCCAGGCAGAGGCTGACAGCAAGATGACCTTCTCACCTCCGATGCTGGAGGAGACACAAGGAGGGACAAGATGGGGTGACTGTTTGAGAGGGTCTGAGGAGCATCATTGTGAACCACTGCACAGAGAGTTGTGGTAAACACTGCAGAGACCTGCCCTATAGAAGGGCCCAGAGCTTAGTATGGTATATAGGACTGAGTCTGGCCTGTCTGCTGCCTCAGAGCTGCCACACCCGACTTCCTTTTTCCAAAAGCTAAGCCTCTTTCCAAATATTTGTTGAACTCCTCCCCTACCTGCCCCTCCTCTCCTGTGTGCAAGGGCAGGACTGACCACACTGTGTCAGGTGATGGTAATGTTCTCCCTCAAGCCTGAGCAATGGGGAGAGGAGATTGGTTACCGATCCCCAAGGTGGCCGCCCACCACCTGAGTCAGGCAGTAGCCCCAGAAGAAGCTGCTGAGCACGATACCAGCCTCCTTCTTGTTCCAGCCAAAGTCCTGGCTCATGGCAACAGTACAGACGGGCATGGTGACACGGGTGCAGTACAGCAGGCAGGTGCCCAGGAGCAGCATCCCTGTCCACACCTGGTATTCAGGCCTGTGAGACACAGAGAGAGGGTCAGGATCTGGGGAGGCCCACAGACATCTTTAATCACTTAGATACCTTCCCAAGGGCAGGAGACTGTAGTCATGAATACAGTAAGGGTGGGGGTTAAGATGACTTCTTTAGTGAGGATTTTGGCAGGTTAAACCTTCTAAAGTACTGAATCTGATGACTTCTAGAACATAAGGCCAATACTAAACACAGGGGCCTGAGAATGGCACAAGAGCCCTTAGGACGTGAGGCAGGTTAAACACATAGAAGCCCATTCACAGGGCTCAGAGCCTGGGCCCATGCCTCTGGCTGCCAGGATTACACCAGGATCTCAAACACAAGCATTGTACATATTCTCAAGTTTCTTGTGGCCTATGAAGATGCAGGAAGGGATCCAGAAGCTGAGATAGCTCACAGCCTGTAGGGCAATGTGCCAAGCAGGAGAACCCAACTCAGGGGAGCAGAAGGCTCCCAAGGGAGTACAGTGAGTACTCAAAGGTCCTCAGGAAAGCTCTTGAGCCTTTGGGGGGCAAGGGGGTCAGGAGAAGGTATAGACCTTCGGGAGAATTTTCTCTGGAGGGATTTTGGGCTGGGCAAGGTTGCTGCGCAGCTAGATCCCACACAGGACTGCAATTTGAGTGGGATTCAGTGCACAGCTGACAGTGGAGAGGCAAAGAGCCTCAGAGGGGAAGGAGCAGACCCTGGCATGGCTTCCAACTAAGAAAGGAAGAGTGAAGTTTGTGGCCCAGGGCCAGGTTCATGATTCCGGAGAAGAGTTTTGAAGATGATAACTTCCTGGTATACTCATGGTTACACAGTAGACTGGTGGGTGGGCTTAGATGGATGGAAGGGTAGCAAGCAATGTTTTCTCTCTCTCTCTCTCTCTCTCTCTCTCTCTCTCTCTCTCTCTGCCACCACCCACTCCCCATCTTGCTGTGCAGGCTAGACTAGAATAATGGAGCCTAGGGTGACCTCAGACTCAAAGCAAGCCCCCCTGCCCAAGCCTTCCCATTGCTAGGACTACAGATGTGAGCTACTCTAGCTGCTGCCTCCTCCTCCTCTTCCTCTTCCTCCTCTTCCTCCTCCTCCTCTTCCTCCTCCTCCTCTTCCTCCTCCTCCTCCTCCTCTTCCTCCTCCTCTTCTTCTCCTTCCTCTACTTCTCCTCCTTCTATTTTCCTCCTCCTCTTCTTGTTTGAGACAGGGTCTTATTTTGTCCTGGTTGTCTTGGAGCTCACTCTGTAGACCAGACTGGCCTCAAACTCACAGAGATCCTTCTGCCTCTACCTCATGAGTGCTGGGATTAAAAGCATATATTACAAGCTTTGTAAACATTCAAGTTTTGGATTAACATTCACCTAGAGTTTTCTGCTGACAGCAGGGATCAACAGTGAAACAGGAAATCTGGTATGCCCTCCAGACCGACCAGCCTCATCTGTCCTGGCTCTTCCTTTTCAATGAATTTGGGAATCAGCAATTTTAGGAAAGACAGTAATGACAGACAAGAAGGTCTGGATACTATTAGTGAGTTTGATCACATATGCTTAGACCTAAGGTCCATATTACTTCCTTCACCTGAGCCTGTAAAGATTCTAGCCCTCTACTAGGGAAAGAGATGCTTCAGTTTTCTTCTTTCTTTCTTTCCAGTGCTGGAAATCAAACCTAAGATCTCACTCTTGCTAGGGAAGTAATCAATCAGTCATTGAGCCATATCTCTAGTGGGAGGTAGATTTGAGACTTGGTCTCTTGTCTCTGTGTATGGACACTTGGCAAGCAGATTCTCTTTTGTTTGAGTGCCTAATGTAGTGTGTAGTAGGTAAAGCTGGCCTGATTTTTGTCACAGTAGGATAGTGGGGAATGGCTCTTGGCTCATGAGACCCTTCTCGTAGACACCCTGTACAACAAATATCAATATGGATGTTACACACAGCACTGGCCAGTCAGTCATCCACCACCAGAATGTCCACATTGACTCACGGATAGTGGTGAGCAGACCATCCATGCAGATTAGCAATGGAGAGCATAGGTGGGTGTGTCTGGGGATTCTGTGTAACTATCCTCATGATACCTACAGTTCGGATTTTTAATATAAAATTGGTTTGAGCACAATCATATAAGTGGGGGCTTCTAGAGAGGTGGGTGTTCAATACAGATCTGAGCCAGGAGGAGGAGGGAAGGTTTGAGAGAGGATGTCCTCTCTGGGAGGGGCAGGCAGAAGGGTAGTATGACAAGACAGAAATCCTTTGGAAGTGGGCAGGTGATATTGGCCTCCCTTCTGCATAGTCACAGACAAAGCAGGGAAGAGGCAAACTAGCAGAGAACCAGCTAGAATATAAGGCTTAGAGGACTCAAGACTGCAGCTGGGCTGGGTCCGGAACCCCATAGAGTTGAACAGAGTTACAGGCAAATAGGAGCAGAGTCAAAGGTGAGGTCCAGGAGGCAGAAAGAGCAGCTAAGTCCAAACAAAATGGCACAGAGGAGACTTTGAGCCACAAGCTAGGAGCTCAAATAATTGGCTTCCTGTTTCTAACTGGTCTTCTCCAGACAGTTAACAGGGCTGAGCAACCATAGGCCCACTTAGGGAAGAGTGGCACGCTGGGTGGGTCCCTCTTGACCACAGAGGTTCTATGCTGCTTTAGTCACATAAAGGAATAAAACAGTTCCTTATTACAGATACCTTTGGATTATGTGGCTTTTAGTGGGTGAGTTAGTGTTGCTTCTGTGTGCCTGCTGTGATCCTTGTGCCTCCCAGTCAGGTAAAACAAGGCAGCTGTACTGTCCTCACCTAGGGGTAGGCTCTGCAGGTGGGGTGGTTCTTCAAGGGCAGTCAGGGTACCTGTGTCTAGCAGGGGAATAAAGTGGCATGAGCCTCAAAGGTCAGGACAGAGGAGGGTAACAGTGAGACAGGTGAGGTGGGCTCTGGGGGAGGGGAGCATTACCCTACCCTCCCCCAAAAGATGTGTGAGGTCCTGAGGGCCAGAAGCAGTCCCTAGACTATGTTGCCAAGCACCTTCCAGTCAGGTCAGGGGAGGTGAGAAAGCTCTGAGGTCTGCTCTGGTAATGGCCAACCTGGTTCCACTATGTGGCAAGGAGCCTCTGAACCCCAGAGTCAAAAGGGAATCTCTTGAGTGGGTCCAAGAAGGGCTGAGCCTTCTGACACCTATCTGGGGACCCCAGGCACTGGGCAGGGCAGCAAGCTGTGAGCTTATCTAGTATGATGACAAGTTCCCTGCTGGTAGAGGGGAAGACACAGAGCTCAAGCAACTCATCCCCAGATACTAGTCAGAGATGACAGTCATGGGTAGGCTAGCAGGCAGGAAGGAATCATATCTGGCAAGACTCTACATGGATAAAGTGGGTCTGAAGCTTACTAATCAGGGAAACTGCCAGCAGTTGGTTCAAGTAGGGTTTTCTCCCCATTAGCGTCAGTCCTCTCCTCCTATCTCATCTTGGTTTGACAGAACCCTTCCCTGGCAAGAGCCCAGCACACAGAAAGCCCCTCCCCTCCCTTCCTCTCCCTCTTCCCCATTCTGCTTTCATTTCTTGTCGGGGTATTGTCCTGAGCCTACGTTGCCATTGGATTACTGGGAACACAGGGTGACTTGCCAAACATTCAAGCTGCCCTCATGGGTACCCTGAAGTGTTGCCCCACCTGCAGAGTCTACCTCTAGATGAGGACAGTACAGGTGCCTTGTTTTACCTGACTGGGAGGCACAAGGATCACAGCAGGCACATAGGAGCACACTAACCCACCCACTAAAAGCCACACAATCCAAAGGTATCTTTAACAAGGTGGCTTTTATTCCTTTATGTGACTAAAGCAGCAGAGAGCCACGGAGTCCAAGAGGGACCCACCCAGCATGCCACTCTTCCCTAGAAGATGATTGCTCAGCCCTGTTAACTGTCTGGAGAAGACGAGTTAGAAACAGGAAGCCAGTTAGACCCACACTCTCCAGATGAGAGTTGTCTCTAGCTTCCTGGTAGCCATGGGAAGTCAGGAAAACACTAGGCAACCAGTGCCCTGACTGAAGGAGTAGGAGGGGGCTTGGCCAGGTGCTATCTGAGTGGAAATGAGGCCATGACAGCTCCTAGTTATAGTTGAGGAAACAGGTTTTATTCTAGTTATATGAGAGTGCAGCTGGAGGCATCTGGAAGAGTCCAGACTGAACATGGCCAGCAGAATAGAATGGGCCATGAGAGGAGAGAGAGAAGGGGACTGGCTGCAAGAGAAGAAGAGAGGGGCACAAGAGAGGGGGCCAGGAGAGGGAGAAGAACCAAGAGCACACCTGGCAGAAGTTGTGAGATTTTAAAGGAAAGAGAAGCTGGGTGGGGGAGGGGAAGCAAAGCTCAGGGGCTGGAAAGATTTGGAACTGGGGGGGGGGGTTGTGGGGGTGTGTGAGAAGAGGAGCTGGGACTCAGTATGTTACAGGTACTCTGACAATGCTGTGTGGTGGCCAGTGTCCCCTTCAATAGGTTAACAGGTACCTCAGCACTCTTCTGCTTCATCCCAGCACCCAGGAGGCAAGAAGTGGGCCTTGTCCCTCAGCTGGGTGGGTGGTACCAGCCAGGCTAATGAAGGTACATTCTTAGTACTTGCTGGTGACACAGGACATGACCATCCTCCTGAAGGGACCCTGTGGGCCTGCTTGCCTGACTGGTTAGAACCTCAGGTCCAAGAGCCTCCATCTTGATGAAAGGTCTTTTGGATCAGGAGCTTGGGCCAGGACTGCCTGAAGAGCTCCACTTGCCCACTGGGAGCCAGAGCTCAGCAAGCATACTTCCTCACAGACTCATGCAGCTTTGGCTTCCTGTTAGACAGCCTGTGCAGAGTATCTGGGGTTGAGCAAACAGGTGATCACGTGGCTGTTGGTTCAGAGGGGAAATGCGCTGGTGACCGTGGCCAGGGATCCAGAGTATACTCCGTTAACATATTTCCCTAACTCAGCCTCCACCAACTGCCCCACACTCCAAGACTTGTTGAGAACACTGCCTCCCAAACACGAGGTGGTAGTGGGTGGTGGGCCCATAGAGTCTGCTGTTCCCTGAACTCAGGTATCCTGCTCCTAGTAACAGCACTTATTGCTGTTCAGTCACCACTTTGCCAAAGGTGACAGGAGACACTACACAGAAGAAACAGTAAGACAAGAGCCAGGCAGAGCCATTAAATTGTAACCTACAGCAGAATTGGCAGAACAGTTCATAGCTCTAAGAAAGCCCTGGGTGGTGCCTCCAGGGGCCAGGTGAAGCACAGGCCTTGGGATAAACATGGGGTAGGGAGGGAGGTGGTAAGCCAGAGAGGGAAAGAGAGCTAGTGAGGGCAGGCACACAGTGCTCCTCCTCTGGCAGAGGCTGACCTTAATGGTCACTGGCGGGGCTATGATCTGGTTCTGTGCCTCCCCATGACCTGCTGGGCCTTCATTTGGTCTAGGGTCAGTGGTGGTACTATTAAGGTCTTCCTTAACACTTCCTGCCAGTAGATCCAGGGCTCTTGCCCCGAGTGACTGGGAGGTACCAAAACTTGACTCTGGGCCCTGGGACTAGCGCCTCTACCTGAAGACCAAAGGAACCGGAGCAGGGTGTGAGCTCTTTTAGGCTCCCATTTGAACCCTCTCACTGAGGTCTCATAGCCAGATGTCACCTCTGCCCCTGGTTTCTGTGGGGCTGAGCGATGCAAACACTAGGAACAGAATATGGATGAGGTTAGCTGTTTCCTTCCCTAGTTTAGAAGACGTGTGAACTCAGGACCTGCCTCTGTGACTTCGAGCTGCTGCATAGAAACCAACGCTGTGAGGATCTGTCCAGCCCAGTGCTCTCACGAAGCCTCACGCACACTACTCTGCCTCCCAGACCTCAGAATCACTGGCAGGGAAAAGAGCAAAGAAGCCATTTGCCAAATTTTGGCATTTGAATGGAAATGGGAGGGGGGGGGCCCTTTACTGAAGCATCTGTGACCTCCCTGTACTTGAGGGCTAGGGCTGCCCAGGGAGGGGCATGGGAGTCCCAGGAGGAGTGAAGGTGGCAGGCTGCAGAAAGGCTGGGAGGCAGCCGCCTTCCCTGAACTCAGGTCCTATGAAGTAGCATCTCAGCTCTCTTCCTAAACGTAAAAGTCCTCTTTGCCCCGGCCTCACCCACACCCCAATTCACCTGGACCACCGTGTATCCTCTGCTGCTGCAGAAGGGGTCTTGCAGGTCTCCTCTGGGATTGGCTGCATCAGGCTAGAGCGCTGAGATGGCATGGGCACCGTTGTGTACCGTGCCCTCCCACCTCAGACCTAAGACAACCCACAGGGTAGCACCGCCCAAGTCCACGTGTCAGTCCCAGTGCTTCCGTCTAGCTCTCCCAGGACGTGTTGCCGCGGAATTGAGTCCCCGCCCCTCTGATGTCCCCGGAGGCAGGGCCAGGGACCTTCCAGCAGCCAGAGGCTTACCACTGGGACTTCCTGCTGGGGAAGAGAAATCCCTGGGAGTCTGTGGCCCCAGACCTGCCAGAAATTACCTTTTTTTTTTTTTTTTCCAGAAATTACTTTCTCGACAGAAAAGTGAGCAGGTGAGCAGTGTGTATGAGGGTCTGTGACTCTGTGTATCTGTGTGTGTGTGTATGAATGATAGAATTGCTCACAGGGTTGTGTTCTAGTCTAGTAAAGATATAAAGATTAGGGATCAACTAGTAACAAAATGCAAGGATAGTAAAACTTTAAGGCAGTCATTTTTAAAAATGGATCTCTTGGAGCAGAAATGGGCTGGTGAGAGAACTGTAGCAGAGGCACAAAGGGCAGCAGAGGTGATCACTGACCTGAAATCCTGGGCAAAGGTGTTCTGAGCACTGACCACAGGCTAGGCTCTAGGGTGGGTCTCAGCCACACTTCACGGAAGGCTTCCCACTGCATTTAGAATCTCCTTGGTCTCTACCCTCCACAGATTGCCTTCTGAGCCTTCAACAGGTCTTCATGGTCATATACATTTGTACTAAAGGAATATTAGGACCTGAAGCTAGGGGATAGCTTGGTTGTTAAGTGCGTGCTCAACGTGTGCGAGGGAGGCCCTGGACTCAATCCCAAGTTCTGGAAAAAACAAATGAGGACCTAAAAGCCAGGTCAGTCTTCCATCCACATCAGATATCCCATAAGACACAATGATGGCAGAGAAAGGCCTGCTTGCTTCCCTAGTGACCCAGGGATTGCCCGTAAGTATATGGTACTGATAATCACTATAATGTGAAGCTCTTCAGAAACTGCTTATAAAAGATCCAGAATCACACAGCAGGAGACATTTAGTGTTTCCTCTCAAGGGGTCACTGTTCTGGGAGCAGGTGGACAAGCACAGAGAAGGGATGTTACCTTAAGTAGGTTGGGTGGAGGAGGAACCCCCAAGACACATGAGGTCAGCAAGAGCATACCACACAGTGTTGGGTATACATCTTAGGCCAGAGTTGAAAAAGCTGTGGTCAGGGATTGGGGGCATTCCTCCCCAGGCTCCCAGTCACTAAAGCAGGTGTGGGTACAGCCAGAGTTGCCTGAAAGAGGACCACATGTGGCTGGGAGGTGATCGCCACCAGCTGTTAGCAGTAGCTGGGGTGGACATTCTCTAGGCTTCTAGTTGATGCTTGTGACCTGTCCCACACCCAACTGACAAAACCATCTTTGCAGTTCAAGATGGAAACTGATGTGGAAACATTAGACAGGCAATGTCTGGCAGAGGGGTCAGTTTCCTGTGCTGACTGACTCACTTGCCCCTTATACTGTCATCCTGACTTTCTCAAATCCTACCCTAGGCCTGAGTCTCCTCCAAGACTCCACTTAACTCCCACCTCCTCTGTAGCCGAATAGTTCTATAGTGGAAATGTCCAAATAAATCAAACTGAATAGTTAGGTTTTACTCCACTGCTACTGACAAGCAACTGTAAGAAATAAGACATCAGGAGCAGATAACAGTGTTGGATGTCTGCAGCAGTTATGGCCAGACTGGGCTACAAAGACAGACCCTGCCTGAAAAGAAAGAAAGAGATTTCGGTACTGAACATAATTTGCACCCACCCTCTAAGCCCAATGTGTACATTGTAGACAACAGTTCAAGCAGCCAGGTCTGAGTCCACGGGAAGCCAGTGGACCTCATGTTGACCAAAGATGCTTGTGCATGGTCAGTTCTGTTCACAAAACAATCCATGGGGCTCTGGAACAGCTCATTCTTCTTGGGGTGCTGGTGCCGTTAGCTGAACCTTATAAACACCCCAAATGCTGAGAAACACTACCACCCTCAGCACTATCCCTCACTTTCTATACCAGAGTTCTAGGTGACAGGATGGTCTGTTTTACTTTTGGGAACCACTTGGGAGGGGTTGTCAGGCATCTGACCTACAAGAGGGATAATTCCTGTGTGTGCATGCACATGGGTGAGATGTCCCTAGGAAAGGGGAGCCGTTTAGAGACTGACTTCCAGGCACTGCAGGTCCCACTGCAGGAGACTGACAGTCAAGCGTGGCATAGTAGATTCAAGAGATAAACAGTCACATGAAGGATAAGCAACTACATTGTAGTAGACACCTTCCAAAAGCCCCCAATCCAGAGTCTCCACCAAACTTTCAGAAAGGCCAGGCAAGAGAACTTTCATCAGGACCTGTATCTAAGAAGGTACTCCTTTGAAGTCACATGCTGCTTACAAGCCCTTCTTTTTACACAGGAGTTTGGTTTCTCCATAGAGTTCCAAGGGATCTGATGCCCTGTTCTGACCTCTGTGGGAACTAGGCACACACAGGGTACATGGATATACATCCAGGCAGAACACTCATACAGTTTTTTAGATCTTTAAAAAAACAAAAACAATCCACAAGACAGGAAACATCCAGTAGTCACATCTCTTGGTTACAGTTGGGCACAAGCAGTTCTGCAGTTTTCTTTTGATGGGTTTACTGTCCAGGCCTTAATACCACTATAGCCATTCTTGGCTTCCAGAACAGGCAGACTATCTCAGGGCAGATTACCCAGTGCACCGACGTGTGTTAGAGTCTGTAATAGGTCGTAACATCAGGAGCCATTCAAATTCTTCTTTCATGTAACTATAAA
Organism: Rhynchomys soricoides; assembly: GCA_019843965.1. NCBI lineage: Eukaryota > Metazoa > Chordata > Mammalia > Rodentia > Muridae > Rhynchomys > Rhynchomys soricoides. Next base: position 1,150,858 of record JADRCH010000172.1, read on the forward strand.
GACTCAAATCAATTTTGGCATTCCAAAATTGAGGGAACTCATTCATGATGGGCAGATGGTACCTCACGCCTCAGACTTAACAAAAAGAGCTCACATTCAAATACAGCAGAGGTCTCTACCACGGGAATGTTCAGTATTACCCTCTGGGAGTGTGAGGGAAGAGTTAGAGGTAGTGAAGATGCCATGGCACTGCCACAGGGCTCAGGGATGACAAGGCCCTTCCTATGTGCTGCTCGGCTCCCTTGGAGGCTTCGTCTCACTGCATTTCCCTCAGACATGACTGAGAAAACGGCAATGGAGATGGAGATGCCCAGCATGGGAGCCAATATCTCCCCCACCCCCCAACATCAAATTCTGGGGCCCAGGAAGGCTGCAGCTGTCGCTGAGTGGACTGGCTCTGTGCTGAGGCACTGCTGGAGTGGGAACAGAGCAAAGCCATCATGCAGCTCCACTCTCCCACTCTAATGAGCACACTGACGAGCCTGGATGGTAATTCTCTTCTCTTGTAGTAACTCTTCAGGGAAGGAGCAGGAAAAGAGCTTTCCGACAACCATTCTGGGAAAACAAAACTTTTACTAACAAATTCACTGCAGGCACCAGAAGCTACCCAGCCTGTACTGCTCAGATGGTGAGTGGCAGGGCACAAATGCCCCAATGAAGAATGACAATTAAGTACGCACATGAGTACCCCATCGAGCTAAGGATTTATACAGACTCCGAATCCCCTGCTGGCAATGCAGCTTACTAAGTGTCTGAAAAAAAGCAATGTTTGTGAAACAAAAAATATGCATGGCGTCAGAAGACATGCCAACAAAGCAGCAGTGAGCAAAGACTGGCGAGCAGGCTGTACCCCTGCGTGGTGTCTGCTGTGCACAATTCAGCATGTTGAATGAAATGCAGGGGTGTAGACACACTGTCCCGTTAACCTGACATTTGGAATTTGGTCTTTTGTCCATTCTGAGACTGGAGAGCAACAACCTGGAAGGGAATCCCACTTCATTCTCTTGATCAATCAGTGTTTTTATCATGGAACATGTAAGAATCCTTCTGGAAGGACTCTCTTGGTTTCCCCTCTCCAAAATTAATAGCACAAAAGAAAATAAAGATATACTGCCCACCTCAGGTCCACAGGCCCCACCTCAAAGTCACTATACAAAGTCTTCAACTACATACACTATAGGGGCGTCTCAAACGCCAAACCATAATTCAAGTGACAAAACAAATTCTCATCTTTAGTGTCCAATAATTACCACGCTTTAGAAAATTTCAAACTGGGTTACTCTTTGCAGTTCTATGATGTTGGAACAGAGTACCAGAATATTCTTGTCTCATTTATTTCAAGGCACTTTCCACCAAAAGGTGCAAAAGGAAATAAAGCTACTTTGTCTGCTGTAACAGGACAAGTCAACATGTGAATTCTTGGAAGGGGGTTTCTAGGCACTAACAGATCATGGATAAGCAAGCAGTTCTATTTGAAGTTCTCCAGAGTCACTGACATCTGTGGCACTGGCTAACTAAGCTACTGACTGAAGTGTTAATAAGTTGTCAACTCCTTGTCTTACAGACACTGAACATTTTATGCATGCAGCAAGCCTCCCGTGTGTTTGTGGATAGTCCCTACACAGAGGACCTCCCTTTACTATACATCTTATGCCCTCTAGTTTTAAGAAGAGGTCAAACTGATTAGCTATACAAGTGATCATACATACACACACATATAAACAAAAGATACAAATATGATATCTGGTGCTTTTTCATTTAAGAAAAGATCTTATATATAATATAACCTAGGCTAGACTGGAAAAACCCTTACCCAGCCTCGTGAATGCTGTAATGACAGGCAGGAGCCACCATGCCTGGCTTTATTTGGTGCTTTAAAAACACTGTATCTTTATTGATATTCCCCCCCCCCAAAACTTCTGCTTCATTTAACCTCTTAGCTACTTGAAAATTAAACCTTCCTTTCCCTCTGCCTTTAAAAAAAAAATACTGTGTGTGTGTACCGTGCCTGCCTGCCTGTGTGTGTATGTACCCGTGCCTGCCTGCCTGTGTGTGTGTGTACCCGTGCCTGCCT
>JADRCH010000172.1:1152941-1226459 GCA_019843965.1 Rhynchomys soricoides
CCGTGCCTGCCTGCCTGTGTGTGTGTGTACCCGTGCCTGCCTGCCTGCCTGCGTGTGTGTGTACCCGTGCCCGCCTGCCTATGTGTATGTGTGTGTGTACCCATGCCTGCCTGTGTGTGTGTGTGTACCCATGCCCGCCTGCCTGCGTGTACCTGTGCCTGCGTGCCTGCCTGCCTGTGTGTGTGTGTGTGTGTGTGTGTGTGTGTGTGTGTACACCTGTGCCTACCTGCCTGCTTATGTGTATGTACAGGCCAAAGAGGACATCAGGTTCCTTGGAACTGAAGTTACAGGAATTCGGGGATGCCTGACTTATGTGGGTGCTGGACTCTGATCTTCAGGGTTATTCATCATGTCTTCCTAACCAAAGACCGTCTCTCCAGAAACTCCTCTACCTTATGCTTATCCTTAAACCAGATGGAAGGCTACATCTCACGATGATGTTGAGAGCAACCTGTCCAGGAGGTAAGGAGAGGTCTGCTCACTCCTTACTCACAGACCAGAAGAGCAGTGGAGGGTCATAATGACAGCAACAACTTCATCCTTGAGTCTGTCACTAATGTGATCCTAAGGCGAATACTGCCAAAGCACCTGCCCTCTGCAGTAGAAGCAGAGTTGGAAGACACTTCATTCCTTCCCAACAAGAACAGAATCCTGTGGGTAAAAAAACAGATAGATATTGATGAACAATACTGAAGTAGGGAACGAGTTAGAGACAGCTGCTTAGCTGTGTTATCTGAGCAGCTCAGGTGCCAGCAAGCTGAACAAGCCCAGTCTGACCCAGCTAGTCAGTATGTACTGTATTGCTCAAGAACAAGGGAAACAACCCTAATTCAGTAGTTACTAAGGACACTGTTTCTCAGTGGCCAGTACCAGAACTCTAGGCTTTAGTGTTAGACAGGCAGGAACTTCCACCAAAGGATGGTACCCACATCATCTTCACCATCCATATCCTTGGATAACTGTCTGAGGGCTCTGCAGGTCTGTATACCCCCAACCCATCCTCTAGCACTGACCCCATCAGGCCAAGAGTCAATCAAACACACCCGTGCCGGGCACAACACATGTATACACTCATCACTCAGAGCACTGACCTACATATGCATACCATACCCTACAGGTAACAAACAGCTGATGAGAAGCAGGACACACAGCACTGCTGATACTGAAGCAAGAGAGAAGAAACGACTTTGCCAAGCTCGAGTTCAATCTGGCTAGCATGAACATCCAGCCCTGCGAGTCATCCCACCGACACCACGTCGCCTGGCTACCATGCAGGGCCTTCCCTAGGCACATGGGAATTAAGTCTTCCCGCTATGGGTTGAGGTGCTTCTCCTGTGCCAGGGAAAGGACACCCAAAACAGGGGCTGTGTGAGATGAGAATGTTTTAGAAGCCATTGTGGTTATACTGGAAGTAAAAAAGAAACCTTTATTTCCAAATCAAGTTACCTACAAGAGATTATTCATTGATCCACTATGAGTCTCTCATCACATACAGCACCAAAAATATATTTAAAACAAAAAAAAAAAAACAAAAAAACAAAACCACACAGCCTCACCCCTCGCACACATATCCCCGCCCAAAAGCCACACGGCACTCACCAAAAGGCAAAGAACCAAGCCAAACTCAATACCTACACAAAAGTTATCTTTGAATTAAGATTTACAAATTTATATATTCTTTCCTATGAAGGAACAAAAGGAGGAAGAAAAAAAGCAAAAAGTGGTAAGGAAAACCATGAGGTCTGGGGAGACCTAGGAAGGTAAAAGCCCGCCTGCCCGCACGTGGCAGGTAGCAAAAGCACATCAGTGCTGCTCATGTGCTGTCCCGTGTGAGGCCTTCAGCTGAGGTGACACTCCCTAGCAGTGCAGCACACAGTGGCAAACCACATCTTCTGGAACCAGTAATCCGGAAGCACGGGGATAGTCAATTGCAGTGTGTGCAGCCCTCAAGATACAAGACATGGCAGAGGAGGTGTCTTCCATCATGGATTTGCCAGTGTTTAAAAAGGCCATTTTCCCCTTTTAAACAATGGGGGCCAAAGAAAAGTACAGGGAGGGAAAGGTTCTCTACTGTGTGACAATCTGCCAGTCACAGCCAGAGGGGAAAGAGTCCTGTGCTGGTTGACAGTGCTGGGTCTGCGCACAGGCTCTACTTGGGCTCCTCAATCACACCTTTGCTGAGGTCTGTCATTTTGGGATATTTTACTTTCTTCTGGTCTAGCTCATTCTGCGCCCAAAGTAGCAGTTTCAGTAATTTTGCCAGCTTGGGTGTGGACTCTCGATTCTCATAATCCAGAACAGCCTGGTTAACTTCACTCCACACCTAGAAAAGAAACACATCCAATAGAGATGGCCACACGTGCGTACGCACTACCAGCAAGCCTGACAACGTGCTTAAGATGTCTGGGTTTTCAGTGCTAGGGTGAGACCCCAGGTCTCTGAGAACATTAGGAGGAACTCTATCACTAAGCCACAGCCCATCTATTCTCACCCAAGATGCTTGTTACTCACTTAAAAACAAATTAAACATGTAACTGTAAGCCACTCCAAGGGCACCAAATGACTGTCACCTGAAGGAGCTTACACTTTGGTCAGCTAAGTACCCTCACTCTTTTTAAACAGTTTTGTGAGGACTTCAACAGAGAGGAGCAGCACTCTGTTTATATGAGCCCCCAAAGGCAAGCCTTAAAAAGACACCTCAACAAGATTTTCAAGGGATCCAACACAGAGTGAAATGAAGACATGGGCTGTAGGAAGCAATGAACTATCATGCTTGTAGCACTCGGAAAGAACAAGAAAACATTTCAGAAGACTACTGATTTTACGTTGAAAATACTTCAGATAGCTGTTTCTAAACTGACAGGAGAAAGGTTAAGAAAAGAAAAACTGGTAAAGGGTTTGGACACTAACAGCTGTCACAATGCCGCTGTTCTTACTTTCATAAGATAAAAGGGGACAGATCAGAGGAGCTGCCAGGGTCCTACTTGAGTACCCTAGCCTAGGGCCATGTGCTTCATGCCAACACAAGAGCAGCACATGCACCATCTTTTCACAAATCCTGAGTGTCCAAGAACTCGGCTCTTCCCTTACTGGTCCTTTACCTTTTGCCTCTGCATCATGTGGAGGAGGTCTCCAAAAGGCGACTCCTCAGGGCTATCGAAGGCCAGCAAGGCCAATGTACGCTCCATTTCTGTGAGGCACTCTCTGCTTTCCTCACCCTGCTCTGCCAGTTGAGTCTGGGCAAACTCCAATGCAGCTTCTGTCTCACGTTGACGGATAAGCTCAATCAAGTGTTGTTGCTAACCAAAAAGCAGACAGACAAGTTTAGCCAGCCTGTACACACTTAGGTAGTGACACCCAGCCAGCCCGTACACACCCAGGTAGGGACACCCAGCCAGCCTGTACACACCCAGGTAGGGACACCCAGACAGCCTGTACACACTTAGGTAGTGACACCCAGCCAGCCTGTACACACCCAGGTAGGGACACCCAGTATGGTCAACAGCAAAGACAACCAAGTGTGGCTGGCATACACCTAGATGAGTAACAATAAACACTTGGCTCCAATCAAAAATATATGGTATGGGTTGATTGAGTGTGTAATTCATAGTGTTAAAGTACTTGTTTAGCAGCTAGGCAAGGTTCCACCCCACCACCCCAAAAGAAAATAAGAAAGGCATCTCAAAGACTTTCTTAGCAACTCCAAATTGGTGCATTTCTATTTTAAAAGCAAGAGGAGAGATTGGTGAGACCGCCACAGTGAAAGTGTGTGTTGTGCAAAGTGCCCAGAGCCCATGTAGAAAGAATGGACTCTTAAGGACTGCCTCTTACTTCCATATGCACACTATTCTCTCTCCCTCTGTGACCCCCCCACCTTTAAAAAATAACTAGTGCTAATAATATATAAAGCAGCAGCTAGCTCAAAGCTCATCTCCTCCCGAACACTAGGCAATGTTTAATTAATACACAATGGCCGATTTCTTTCTGAGCCACTGCAAACAAGCCTAATTTGCCAAGCATCCACATGAGACTGCAGAAACCCACCTGAAGGTGGAAGTAAAGATACCGGTTTGTGTCTAGGAGCTCTGGGTGGAGGCTGTTGATCAGGGCGATGGCCTCTTGGATCTGACCCTTCAGAATCATCTCCCGAATCTTGATTCTCTCATCAAGTGTTTCTAGGTCCACACTTGGTTCGATCCCAGACTCCATCCGAAATTTCTCTGCTGCTTCCTTAAAGCCCTCTAAAAAGAAAATTATCTTCACTGCTAGGAAAGATAACCAGGCCTTAAGGCTTTGTACTTCTAAAGAGCCCAACCATCATTAAATGGTCCTACATATAAATCACACTTTCTCAGGGACCTGGTTCTTACTGGTTTTTTTGTGATTAAGTCAAGGCTATCATTCCTTTGCAGCTATCTAAAAGGCCTAGCCTATAAACTTGAAGGTCACAGACTGCTAGCCCACTGTGAGCTGTGACATCATCAAGGCAGGGATTACAGGTCAGGATGCCAGAGCAACAGAGACAATTGCAGGTGAGGCTCTGGTACCACTTCACCCACAGGAGCCTGGTGAAACCACGGCCAAGATTCCTGTATCCACTTTCTGTTTGTTTGTTTGTTTTTTTTTTGGTTTTTGGTTTTTGGAGACAGGGTTTCTCTGTGTAGCCCTGGCTGTCCTGGAACTCACTCTGTAGACCAGGCTGGCCTCAAACTCAGAAATCCGCCTGCCTCTGCCTCCCAAGTGCTGGGATTAAAGGCATGCGCCACCACTGCCCGGCTCCTGTATCCACTTTCTAAGAAACTTAGCAGAAAATAACTGGAGAACTGCAGGAGGGTAAAGCGTAATGGGAGCCTCTCACTGTGTGCCTTTTGAAAACCAAGCAGGATAACTGTTCCCTTCCCCCAGTTAGTAGTGAGCTTCCTCCCCAGCAGGAGCACCAAGTGCTGTTTTCTTCTGCATATTCCCAGCCATTTTCCTTCCCTTCCATATTTTGAGCTGGGCACGCATAGCAGGCCACAATACTTTTCCAAACTGGCCAGAAGATATCATTTATTTGGACTTTAAATATACTCCAAAACATTCTTTTTAAAGTCTTGAGACAGACAGGCTGGCCTAGAACTCATAAGCCTCCTGCCTCTGCCTTCTAAGTCAGAACATTCTTAATGATCATGGAAGGCTTAACTGTAAAATTGTCAAAAGCCAAAAAAGGGTGTTGCTTTAGGTCTCAAAGACCTGGAACAAATTATCTTATTGACAGGAAAACATGTGTGTGTTTTAGGGGTTAGGAAAGTTGAGAAAAAGCCTCGCAGTCCTGGCCTTGAGTCACAGCCCTGCCCCAGCTTCCCAAGGGCTGGGGTTATGAGTACGACCTACATCACTTTGGGCTACAAAAGGCCACCTTTAACATGTCAGCACAACCTGACTTCATCATTATGCTTTAGGGGTAAGGGGCTACTTGTTTAAAAAGGGAGAGCTATGGTCAGTTGTTGGCCCTCACAGCCAGCCTTTACCTGTGACTAGGTAGTTCATGATGAGTCGGTTCATGTCTGCTCGCTGAACATGCAAGTTATTGAGCTTTTCCATCCATTCATCTTTGGTTATTTCATCGGGCTTTTCTGCATAACTCATTATGATTTATTTCTACAGGAAAAAGATACAACAGTTGGGGAAGAATTCTATGTCCAGTACAGTCATCTAAAAAAATAAACACAGCAAGACAGTAGGTGCAAGAGTAGAAGGGTGCTTCCAATCCTGAAACTGACAAGAAAAACGCCCTGAGAAAACTACATGGCACCGAGGTCAAAGGTGGGAAGTACGGTCAGTGAAATAGAGTCAGAAGGCTTAGAACGGAGGCCAAGACATCACACTATGAAGAGGGGGTTAGGTTTGAAGCTAAAAGTATAAAGGGGGATCACTACAGAGTTATAAAAATTACATGTGTTGGTGTAAGAGGACGCAGCACCAAACAGCACCAAACTGAAGACAGTGTTAGCGAAGGGTGGCGTTTCCTTCAGCTCCTTCCCGGGAGAACGGATAAGGGCACACGCCGCCTTCTGTTCAGCAATTGTACTCCTACATCCGAGACCAGTTCCAGCACTCACCAGAGAGTGTCCTGTTCACTGATGCGCTTAAGATGGCAAAATGTGGGCACCACTTCCCAAAGCGTTCACTCAACAAGAGCCCGAATAAAGGAGCTTCGATACAGAAACGCCACATCCAAACCCTTGGGTACATGTGTTCTCAAGGAAGAGAAGGCTGCAGTTTCTCACACAGATCACATGGCACACGCTTTATGAATTACAGCCTCTCTACAGACCAGTGATGCATGCATCACTTACTTGGTCAAGCATGTATATTCACACTTAGTGTAAAGGAAGCTAAAACATGCTATCAAGTCAACAAATAGGTTCAAAAAGACTGTTCAGGTTGGGTGTGTTGGCCACAATTTTAATCCCAGCACTTGTGAGGCAGAGGCAAGTGAATCTACAGATCGAGTTCTGGGCCAGCCAGAGTTACATGGTGAGACTCTGCCTCAAAAATAAACAAAAATAAAGTACTGTTTATATTCAAAGTATTTAGACTTTAGAATGAAATATGGTTGCACATCACTTTAATAAAACAACACTGAATGGGAAAAATAGAACAAATTAAAATAGAAGTCCAAGTGTGGCATAAGTTTTGCAAAATCAAATAAACAAACTACATGGCATGTCTTTAGCACAAAATATTGTGTGATCTTAAGCAAAGACGAAATCACACAGGGATTGTTTCATGGGGGAGTAAGGCAGGATGGTAGAGACACGCTTGGGGATGGGGGAGGGGGAGTTAGGGTAGCTCTAGGAGCCAGGGATGGATTATTTTCACTTGGTCAATAACATATACTGCATGGATATTACTTTGTGCACTGCAAAAGACAAGCTTATTTGTTTTAATATGTCACAAAATTGAAAGACGGCTCCAGTTTCTGGTTTGACAATGGAATGCATATTGGATGGAAAGAGCTGAGCAGTCCAACAAAGAGAGATCCTAGCGCTGTTATAGTGGACAGCAGACTAGAAGACAAGATCAAGCTTTGGCCTCCAAATCAACGGCAGGTGTTGCTGGACTATGAAGGGACAAGAGAAAAGAAAGAAGCACGGACAACCAAGCTGGAGGTTTCAAGTGTCAGACCTTAGAAATGGGAGCAAGGCAACGTGGGAGAGATGCAAGCAAAACAGGTTGGAGGAGCAGGGCAGGTCTGGTGCAGAGGGCTCTGGCAGTTAGAGGTGTGGGAGGCCTCTGGATTACAGGTCCTGGGACCCATGCTACAAACAGTAATTTGGGAAACACGAATATACACATACTAGGGTGAAAGCTATTTCAGCAATAATTTAAAAAAAAAAAAATCTAAGAGACTAAGATTCCAAAGCTCACTTTCGGAGAATTTGCGCAGTGAATGTTAGAGAGATTTAGAATTTGGGGCTTGCTAGGACTTCTAGTTCTGGCGGACTTAAAGGTCCCAGCAGCCTAAAAGGTGGTAGCAATAGTAGTAATAGGGGGAAGGCGGGAATAAAACTAGACGGGGCTGATGCCTCTCCATGCCACAGGATAACAGCAGAATTCACCGACTGAACTTTTATTCATAAGCTAAAGATCAGTCTGGAAAAATGTTTCCCAAGAAGGTCCTTGCCTCTAGACTTCCACTCGGCCCCAGGAAAGGTTATCAAGCAAGGCTGAGGACAGAGACAGGGGCTAGTGTTTCTGTAGGACCCAGTGGTCCCAAAATCCAGCGGTTATACAATTGACAGGGATGCATCCTAAGGCCGGAGGATGACTTTTAACGCAGTAGCAGCGTCTTCACCTTTCGCTGTCCCCTTCACTGCCCCTTTAATCCCAGAGACGTGCGAACACTTGCAGTAACTATTCCGGTCCCGGCTGCACCCCGATTAACAGCGCAGCGTCCAGACCTCCCGCTCCGGGGCCGGGCTGTGACCGCCCCGATCCCCGCTCTCGCCTCGGGCTTCGGATACCCTGTGCAGGGCAGACTGGTGGACACAGACCCCCGACCTCTGACCTCCGCGCCGCGGCCCACCCCGGAGCCCCGCGGAGACACTCGGCACGGCCGTCAGGGCCCGCTGCGGCCATCTTACCGTGCAGATCCCGCCTCCCGCGCGACAGAGTCTGGGTGGCGGCTCCGCGGCCGCTCCCGGGGCCGGGGAGGGGCGGCAGAGACGGCGGGAGATAGAGGAGGAGGTGGAGGAGGAGGCGGAGGCCGCGGCGCAGGCGGGGGCGGGGCGCGAAGCGGAGGTAGATACACCGGCGTCTGCCCCTCAGACACCTCTCGCGAGATCCTAAGATCTCGAGATGCGAACTGGCAACCAATGGAATCCTCTCATGAATCTGCTGGGTGGGCGGTCACCGGAAACTAGGGTCTTGACTTCCGTTTTTGCGCACAACTCCTCGGCAGTGCCCTAGCTCTACGGGTTGGCGCGAGAGTCAAAAGGCTTGTGTCGCTTCTGCGCAAGATGGCTGCTGCGGGGGCATTCGCATACTGAGTGCTAGCGCGGGCATGGAGACGTGTAGACTGAATTCGAGATGAAGGTCCCAGCTCTTTTCTTGTTTTGTGTGTGTGTATGTGTGTGTGTGTGTGTGTGTGTGTGAAGCAGGGGGCGAGAAATAGGTGTGTGTGAACACGGGCGTGCGCGAGATAAGGAGGGCATTTCCCGGCCTGTAGTCAGCCAGGCTCTAGTCCCAAAGACAAGGCCTTCGGACGTGAGCGAGCTCCTAGGATTTATTCCGGAAACTATGTGATCGAGGCCAGATCAGCGTCAGAACAGCCCTACCTAGAGCGATCCTTGTGGCCACGCTCAAGAGCGGACTGCAGAGGTTCTTGTTCCCTCGTTTCTGGGCACTCAAGAAGGTGACTCCCTAGTGCTGGGGTTCTCAGGGAATGGTGCATGCACGGAAGTTAATCTCTGCTTCTAAGGCAATCGTGGAAGCAGAGCGGATCCATGCTTCAGAAGCGCTCACAATGGGGACTCCTCCAGGGCCCCGTGGGTACTCGGCGGGTACAGAGAGTGTCTTTATTCTTAGCGGCGTACGGTGAGGACCCAGGTCTGAACTCTGGCGGAGGGGATCCCTGCCGCGGGAGAAGAGACCCTATCCCTACCCCCTAATCCTGTTTTCTCATTGCCTTGAGATGGGTTCTTAGAGATTCCGGTAAGGGATGGGGGTGGTTGGAGGCCCTCTAAAACTGCGGGGCTGGAGTTGGTAAATGGGTATTTTTTGCATATTTATGTGTTTATTGTCTATGGGAGGAGAATGCAAATTCAGTCATTGTAATGTAAAGAAATTCTGGAATGCTGGAAGTTGGGCGGTCTGCTAGTGGAGTGTGCTTGCTTAAAAATGAACTGAGTCGAGGAAAACAACTTCTCATTGAGTCACTGAAAAATAAGGCCAGTTTAGCCGATCTGTCGGACACAATGACCACAGTGGCTATACACGCTAAATCTCCAACTCCGTAGCTCCAACCAAAGCTGTTTAGGTTAGTATTGACAAACTTTGTAGCGCTTACTTTAACCCTGGATAAAGTTGGATATCAGCTCAAAAGTGTGCAAGGGAAGAGGCCTCTTGAGGAGAGAGGGGTTAACACAGAATTTCAGTGCCCCTGTGGATGATGGATTAGCAGTCTGCTAGTGTCCTAGTCATCTATAAACTAGCTCCTGTTTAGAGTTCCTCAGCCGATTAACTTTGAGCTCCTCCTCTTTGCTGCTTCCACGGAATCTTTCCTAAAATTGTCACATATGTCCTCTCACAGTGCTATTTCTCCTACACCCTGACCTTTATGCAATCCATTCCTTTGCCAGTTAATTGACCTTCCTGCTCCAGTCACCCTGACTCTTGTTGTTCTCTTTGGGCTGTACTATGTGAAATGTTTCCCTTAGCTGCTTGGGCTTCCCTGGGAAGTTTCACTAAAAACCAGCAAGTTTTGTCTTTTCCTTTTCCGCAGATGGTAATTTTTACTTCTTGAATTTTCGAGATAAGGTTTCTCTGTGTAGCTTAGACATCAATAGTATGCCCAACAGGCAGCGCATAATGGCACATCTAGAAGCAAGTGGAGCTCTGAGTTCCAGGTCAGCCCGAGCTATGCAGAAAGACCCAGTCTTTAAAAAGTGTGTCCCAGCATGCTCAGCTCAGGTGAACTTGTAAACCAGGGATTCTTAAATTTTCCACCTACAACCACTTCATGAATAAGGATTTTTTCATGCTACTCTGGGTGTATGGATATATAAAATAGACGTACAAATCAAGTATTAACTGATAATTTCATAACGGTCTTCTATAAATTTCACCATTAAGGACAAAAGCAAATTTCCATTCTAATGAGATGCATATGCTTGCTTATTTTTATGTTAAGCGTTAGCCTTGATGCTGGAGAAATGATGGCTCAGAGGGACTGAGTTTAAGTTGCCAGCAGGTTTAATTTAAGTCAGGTAGCTCATGGCCACCTGTAACTCCAGTTTCTGGAGATCTGATATCTCTGGCCTCTGCGGACTAAATAATTTGTAAAGATACAAATAAATCTTTGGGTTTTTGTTGTTGTTGTTTTGTTTTGAGACATGGTCTACTATGTAGCTCTAGCTGACCTGGAACTCACTGTGTAGACCAGGCTAGCCTTTAAGTCATAGAGATCTTCCTGCCTCTGCCTTTTGCCACTTGAGTGCTGGACTAAAGATGTATGCCACCGTGCCTGACAAATCTTTTTAAAAAAATTTGGGGGAGGGGTGCTGGATGAGGTGGCACAGGCCTTTAGTCTGAGTGTTTGAGTTCAAGGATAACCTGATCTATATAGTTCCAGACTAGCTAGGGCTACATAGAGATACCCTCTGTCAAAAAAAAAAAAAGTCTGAATGAATTCTTTTCTAAGATTTATTTGTGTGTGTGTGTGTTTGTATTTGAATGTGGTTCTGAAGGCCAGAAGAGGATGTCAGAACCCCCAGAACAGTGTGTAAATGGTTTCGAACACTCTCAGTTCCGTATGAATGTTAAGAACCAAATTTCATTTCTGAAAGAAGAGTAAATGGTATGAGCCAGTCCAGACTGGAATTTTATTTGAGAGACAAGGTCTCCTTTGTGTATGTGGCTGCACCTTTATGTGTAGGCAAGAGTGACAGTGAGTTTAGGGTCTCCTGCTCTTCTATGTGGTGTGATTACAGGCTTATGCACAATGAATGCCAAGTGCTCATAGTGCTGAGGATTGAACTCAGAGCATGGTGCATACTAGGCAAGAGTCCACCAGGTAACTAGCTACATCCCAGTCCTGATCTTGATCTTTTTATTTATCGGCTCAGCTCAAGTCAGTAATTCCAACAGCAGTTTCTGAAATTAATATTCTAACATCATCCAAAGATTACTAATTTGACACTCTGATGCTGTGGGGAAGTTTTTAAAATTAAACAGTTATGCTTCTTTCCTTTCTTTTTCTTTTGAGACATCGTCTCACTTGTTTAGATCAGGCTAGCCTCGAACTCAGAAATCTACCTGCCTCTGCCTCCCAAGTGCTGGAATTAAAGGTGTGCACTACTACACCTGGCTTCTATTTCTTTAAGTGCATAAACTTTGTACAGTAAAAATATTGCAGCTTATAGCTGCAATATATTATATATTATCCATAGTCTTAAATATGATTAAGGTGCATTTGTTGGTGTTTCCTGGCATGTAAAATGAGCATGTTTTATTTTCGAAATCAAGACTGCAGGGCCCAGAGAAATTGCTCAGCACTTGCTGCTCTTGATTAGGAGTTTGGTCTCCAGCCCCAACACATGGCGGGCTCATAGCCACACTTGTAACTTCTGAACTCTACAGGCAGCTGTACACATGTGCCCTGACACACAGACACATAATTTAAAAATAATAAAAAATATTTAAAAAGAGCCAAGACAGCAGTTGATCAGTACACCATGGGTGAAACACCTCAGATTCATTTTGTGTTTAATTTTGATTTATGTACTTAGAATCTATAGCTGCTACCAAATTTTGCATGACCTTCCCCCCATTTCAGTTATAGACCCCGATATAGGATTACGGCTCACAGTTTGAGAAATAGTTCTGGAACTGGAGAGGTGGCTCAGTTAAGGGCACTCCTGTCCTTACTGAGGACCCAGGCTCAGCTCTCAGTGCTCACTTGGAGTTACTGCCTGTAACTCCAGTTTCAGGGGATTGGACTCCCTCTTCTGACCTCCATGAGCACCTTGCCTGTGCATATGGTACACATACATACGGATACAGGCAAAACACGGATACATATAAGCATGGTAATGCATGTCTTTAATCTCAGCACTTAGGGCAGAGGAGATGTGGTCGGCCTCATCTACAGTGAGTTCCAGGACAGCCAGGGTTATGTAGAGAGAACAGTGTTTCAGTGTCTCAAAAAAAAAAAAGAGTTCTAAACTACTATTTTCCTTGGCTTTCAATACCCTACCCCATATTGCCAGTGTTTTATATCATGAATCCCCTAAAGACAAGGTTTGCAAAGGGACCTGAGATTGATTCCTGTGTACAAAAGACTGATACTGTGGCTTCTGCCATCCCAGCACTGGCAGGCAGACTCCTGGGACTTCCTGGGAAGCCCACGTTTCTGAACTGGTAAGCTTCAGATTCATTCTGAAGATGAGGGGTCATTCTTAAAAATAAGAGATTGAGGAGGACACCTGTCTAGCACTGACCTCCAGCCTCTACCTGCCTGAGTGAGTGCACATGTGTAACTTCACACACACACATGAATGAATGAACACCCACAAAGAATAGTAACATTCTTATGTACTGGGTGGGCGTCTCAGTTAATAAAGTGTCCAGTACATTTTAGGTACTTTGTATGACTCTGTTGATGAGGGAACAAATGAGTGCACCGTGCGACAGGTGGATCTGAGGGAGAGAAGTGATAAAAGTTTGGCGGAGGTAGGAAGGAGAGGCTGCTGTATGGTCAAAGGTACCACTGTTCTGCAAACCAAGGCAGGAATTTGAAAGTTGTCTCATTATGAAAGAGTAGCAGTTCTCAAGCCTGGCTGTGGTGGTGCACACCTCTAATCCCAGCACTTGGGACACAGGGCAGGCAGAATTTGAGGTCAGCCTGGTCTACAGAGAAAGTTCCAGGATAGCCAGGGTTACACAAAGAAACCCTGGTTGTTTTTTATTTGGGGGGTGGGGTGGGTGGATAGCAATTCTCTAGAGAGAGAAGAACTAAAAGTATATGGGCAAAAGAACTGGTGGATGAGATAGTTCAACGGGTAAGAAGTGTTTGTGTTTGCTGCAGGGTAGCCTTGGTGACCTGTATACTAGACCCTGGGAACCCAGGTAAAGGTGGAAGGGCAGAACAGACTCCACACCTACCTTGGGAATGTGGATGTACACCTCCACATTAATAAAAATTGAGAGAACATTATCAAGGGGCTGAAGTGGTCGCTCAATGGTAGAGCACTTACCTAGTACTGACACATTCATGATGCTGAGGATTCAGTCCTCAGCATTGAATAAATAAATAATTAAATATCACAGGGTTTTATAAAAGGGAAAAAAGGTCTGAGGGTAAAATACAAAATGCTTCCATTAGGAAATAACCAGGTACCAGGATGCTGGGTGCGTTTTACAGAATAACTTACCTCCTCGAACCACAGAGACCAGCCTGCTCTGAAATTAAAGGCCTGGCCAGAACGACATTGTTTCCATGGATGCTTTCTTTTTCTTTTTCTTTTTCTTTTTCTTTTTTTTTTTAAAGATTTATTTATTTACTTTATGTGCATGAGTACACTGTAGCTGTTTTCAGGCACACCAGAAGAGGGCATCAGATCTCATTACAGATGAGTTGTGAGCTACCATGTGGTTGCTGGGAATTGAACTCAGGACTTCTGGAAGAGCAGTCAGTGCTCTTAACCGCTGAGCCATCTCTCCAGTCCCCCATGGATGCTTTCTTTTACTCAAAACAAAAAATTGTAAACCCTGGGATTCTGGAGTCCTTTGCTTCTGTTGAAGAGAGCTGCAAAAACAGCTACACATTACTCAGATATTTTTTCTGGTGGAAGGAGGTGATTTTTGTATCACTTTCCCCTTTTCCTGTAAATCCAGGCATCTTGGTTACACTGGTAAGAGCCCTTGTTTGTTGCAGAGGACCCAAGTTCATTACCAGCTCCCACATGGTGGCTCACAGTCACCTAAAACTCCAATTCCAGGGGATCTGACACTCTTCTGTCTTATGTGGGAACCTAGGCATAACACATGGTGGACATTCATACAGGCAGGCAGAACACTTAGGAAATACACCTGGAAAAAGAGAAAGTTAATTGACCTCTTTTTTATTTTTTTCTTAGTTTATTTTATGTATGTGAATACACTATAGCTCCCTTCATGAACACCAGAAGAAGTCATCAGATTCCATTACAGATGGTTGTGGTTACTGGGAATTGAACTCAGGACCTCTGAAAGAGCAGCGAGTACTCTTAACTGCAGAGCCATCTCCCCAGCCCTGACCTCTCACCTTCTGTAGGCAGGTTTGCAGATTCTGTTTGTTCTTCTGTGGGCTCTCAGTTTGTGACACATAAGCACTCTTTGTTACTTTTTTTTTCTGTTTGAGACACGGTCTCACAGTGTCCCCTGGCTGTCTTGATTGGTTTTTGTAAGTTTTGTTTTGTTTTAAGACAGTGTTTCACTCTGTAGCCAAAGCTGTCCTGGGACTCACTATCTTCTTGCCTCAGCATCCTCAGTGCTTGTAATACAGATGCCACTACACCTGGATACAAAGTCTAAGAATTGTTTCTTTGCTCTCTTCTGTGCTGCTTGTGCTCTCTGTTGGTGTTGGTTCTCAGCTGTGTATGGATGTAGCACTGCCAGATAAAGATCTGGTGCAAATTTCGAGTCTGCTGTTTTTAAAGTGAAATCAAAGACTGGTGCTTTACTCTATTCCACTTAGTGCAAAGCAGCTGGTGATTTGTTTGTTATAGGATTCTTTAGTGCTGTGCAAGTAAATGCATTTTATCTAAAGTTAGCTGTTACAGATTACTCCATGCCTAGCATGTCCCTAGGGTGGCTCCGGATTCAATCTCCAGCACTATACATAATAAAAAGAAATAGAAGTTAAATGTTGGGTTTTAGTTTTTTTTATTTAATGTGTATGAGTATTCTGTTTGTGTACATGCAATGAGTGCCTGGTGCCCAAGGAGGCCAGAAGAGGGCGTTGGATCTCTGAAACTGTAGTTGTTTGTCCCCTTGTGGATGCTGGGAAATTAACTCAAGGGCAAAGTCAGGGTAGACTCCTCCTCGACAAGAGTCAGAAAGGTGGTATTGAAGGATCTCACCAAGGGAAGCAGAAGCAGCCTCCTACTGTACTGGAAGCCCCATGAGCTGGCAATGGGAAATGTTAGAAAGAAAACTACTCAAGACCTGGCCTTCTTAATAGAGCATTAGAAGCCTCTACAATGTGGGAGAGGCCTTACTAGCCCGGAGGACATGTTTGTTCTTCCAGGAAGCTGAAGTTAAGAGGCCAGAAGACTGGCTTCCAAGCGATGTGTCTGTGTGCATACATAAATAGGAAGCTGGTTTTATAGGGCAAAGCTGAGCGTCTACCCCCGTATTAACTGCTCTCAGGGCAAAGTGGCTAGTGTTCACGGTTGCTGTAAGGGAGTATCGACCTCTCTCTGGTTTCCTTTAGTAATTTGGGGGACAGTTAAGGAATGTCACTGTAGTTAGCGCTAGGAGAATTCATTTTAAAATGCCTTCGTGAGAGGACTGGGGGTGGGGAGGTTCCGGCCCTCGTAGGCACGTATGCCCAGGCATTGGCACCTGACTCCTGGTCGGTATTTAGGAAGAGAGGGAAGGGGCAAGAGTGTTTCTACCACGGAGTAAAGCATAGTTAAGTCTCAGGGAGTCCCTGTCGGGCAGACGCCTCTCCCGGCTTTGCACACTCCCTGCCATAGGCCGAGAGCTGCACGGCCTACGGAAGGGCTTTGGGGTTTTCCTGGCTCCTTCCCACCGGGATCGGGCGCTGGTTTACCCCGAAGCACCAGTCCCCGCGGGCGCAGAGGGCATCTAAAGCTTTTGGAATGCTAGGCCGAGTGCGGTTCCAGGATAGCTCGAGAAATCTTGGTGGCATTGGCGCCCAGCTTAGCCCCTTGGTTCGGGACGCGGGAATCTGTCAAGCGTGCCCAGCCGACGAGACTGGCTCTCCGAAGAACCCGGATGGCGCATGCGTGCAAGAAGGGCGGCACAGCCGCTCTAGCCTCGCTGCATCTCGGTGGCCGGTCTATTTCTTCCGCTTGCCTCGCGGCCCACCACTCTAGGACGATAGTCTCGCTGGTCTCTGCTCTAGTTCCGTGGCAGCTCTGGAAATGGCTGCGGGATACCGGCGGCCGGGGTAAGTGGCTCTGTGCAGTGAAGGAGGGAGGGAGCCGTGTGAACCCGAACGGCACTTGGAATCCGGACAGGGTAGAGCGGCACCATGCCCGCAGCCTAATTCCAGCGAGCGGCCCAATGGCGCCGAGAAAATGGCGTCGCGGCCCGTGGGGCCCTTTCCGGCCCCGGGCCGAGGGATCGCGGAGGAGCGCGCGAGGCCGGGCGGGCGGACGGGCAGGCGGTCGGTCTGCGTCTGGTTTCTGGCGAATCACTGGTTGGCTTGTGTAGTCCAGGCTGGTCCGGGTCTGGGAGGCTGTGGAGCCCTTGAGTGTGAGTCGGAGTTAGGGGCCCAGCCTCCCGCGGCCTCAGGTCCTCAATACTCGTGGTAGAACACTCGTGGTAGGACGTGACTGGGCCTGGGCGCGAATTCGCGGGTGTACGAGCAGATATCTCATTGTGGGGCTTCGGGGAAGATCCAGCCTCAGTCCCGTGTAGGGCCTGGGCGTTGCCTGGACTCGCATTGCTTCTTGCCAATGTTGGTGGCCAGGTGTGTGTTGATGTAGATTGATCTCAACAGTGACTCTTGAGTAAGAGGCCCTGGGTTTTATTTGGAATGTTGTGTATATTTGATTTTCCACAAAAGGATGCTCCTTGTTACACTTGATTAAGTGGAAGTTCTGTCAGGCAAACTCAGTTGTGTACAGATGAGAAACAGCACACAAAAAAGGTTGTGTAATTGATGACCCCCTGCCAGCACTCATGACCAGCACTTTCCTCCTGACACTCAGTGCATGTGTAGCATCACAATAGCTTGTTGAGAACATGTGTGTGCTAGGGAACCTGAGGAGAGCTCAGGTAGGTCTTGAAGACGAGGTGGGATGTCTTCTTGTCTTCTGTCGTTCACGGAAGTTTTCTGTTGTCAGGAAAGCTCTCTGGACCACTGGTAGGTATTGCCTTAATAGACTAAAGAGTCTTAATTCAGTCAGTGCTGAGCACCTCAGGTAATGATTTCTCTTCAGCATATGAGTACTGTGCCAGGCCTTACACTTCTGCCAGCACGGCATGTTTTACCGTGTTACACATCTGTCCTGCGATACTAGGTGACTTCTGTTTGGCCCCAGAAGAGCAAAGATTCGACTGTTTCATGTTGCTCTTAGATCTCTGCACAGTGATCCATGTTGTAGGATCTTGTCAAATCCCAGCTAAGAAAATTGTCCCTAAGTGGAGTCTCCTTTAAGTCTTAGACGACTGGTTCTTTATAGAAACCCAGTAGTCTCTGAGGTTGTGTGTTGATTCTGTTACAAAGGTTGTATGATTTGCGGCCAGTCATAGTGTGCTCTTTGGAAAGAGGTCAAAGCCCAAAGTCTGAGTGTGCAGGCTCACCTGTGAGACAGACCATGTTGACAAGGCTTTAGTTTATTTTCTGAGCAGTCATTTTGAGAAGTTCATAAGGAAACATGAATAGGCAATTGACATACTTTTTAAGAATAATTCTGGAGGTTGGAGAGATGGCTCGGCTGTTAGGAGTTCCAGTTTCTTTTCCACAGAACCAGAGCTTGGTTCCCAAGCATCTAAGTCACCTGAAGGGCTCACAACCATGCCTAACTCCTACTCTGGGAAATCCTGTGCCCTCTTCTGGCATCTGTGGGCACCTGCACACAGGTGGCAGACATGTTTAAAAATGAGTAATTCTATGCTTGTGTCTATACAGTTTGTCCCTAGGTGTTACCTGACTGTTGGGGGTAAAAAGTGCTGGTTACTGGGACAGGAGCAGGAATTGGGAGCCTATATCTAGAGAGCCTTCCTCTGAGAGGCACTGTCAGGATTTGTTAGATTATAACTTAAAAGCATTTGTTTGGGTCTGAAGTAGCTTTCTTGTTGCCTGTTTATATTTGTGTTAATGTTGAGGAAGTACTGGGTGTTGCTGATCTAGGTGGCTTGAGAATGGAGTTCAGCTGAGCTGCAATAGATAATACAGGAAGCCCTGCTAGAATTCAGCGTTGGACTTCATTATCCTACCCTCCCCGACCACCAAAGGGAAAAGCCCATGTGTTGTCTCCCACTGATCTTAGACAAGGAAAGGAAGGTTCCAGCTGAAATACAGCTTCTTACTTGAGTTCCTCTTGGGCTTTGGCCTGAACTTAGGTCGAAAACATCATGGCCTCCTCAGTGATGGCTGAACTTGAATGAGGAGGGAAGGGAGTGGGATCAGATTGGGTCTAACTTATGGCCCTTGTGAATCTTAGCTAGATAGATAGAAAGACAGCAGTTGTGGGAGCTCTGCGCTCAGTCCCCACACCAGCTTTCTCAAACCAAACCCCAGAGTCTTTATACTAAAAAGGTCCTGGTGACAGACACCAAAGAGCCTTTGTTAATACCCATTGTGTGACTTTACAGCTGAGACATCGAAGCCTTTTACTCGTTATAAAACACTTAGTTATCGCATCAGCACTTTTGTTAACAAATATTTTCAAAGTCTAAGACAACTCATGAAAAAGTAACATTTGTATGCTTTTGTAAATCTGTTTATTTCACAATGACTGTTTTCTTCCATCTGTTTCTGCTTCAAGTGTCACATCACTGTTGGTCAGCCTCTTAAAGTGTGACTTTTCAGTGACAATAAAGGGCCATCTGATACCTTAGCACTGTGCAGATAGCTCTGTCTATCCAACTATCCATTTTTACCATTTATTGTTCATAACAATTAAAAATGCTTGTTTTGTTTTTGTTTTTTTCAACAGGGTCTTGCTGTGTCTCTGGCTGTCCTGTTAGTTACTATGTTGACCAGGCAAGCCTGCCTCTGCCTCCTGAGTGCTGGGATTAATAACAAGCACCGCCAGACCTGGCCTTGAGTGTTCTTATTGCGGGACATGGTGGCACAGGCCTTGAGTCCCAGCACTCGGGAGGCAGAGGTAGGTGGATCTATCTGAGTTCCAGGATGGCCAGGGCTACACAGAGAAACCCTGTCTTGACATACCCCTGCACCCCCACCCCCCAAAAAAGGAGTGCTATTATTGTTGAAATAAGTTGAAAGAATACTTGACTGTAAACACCTAGAAAAACAGATCACCTTTATACTATGAGACTGTATCTTTGAACTATTTTTATTGGCTTGACCAGTTTCTTGCCTTCAAGGAGAGATATATAACAAATGATTTTCTTGTGACATTGAAAGTGCTGTTTCATTCAGTTTGTATTCCTCAGGAGATGTGAGTTAGGATTTGCCATTGAAGTGATGCTTAGGACAGACAGCAGCACAATCAGCTGGAGGTATCTGCAGGGGACAGGCACCAGGATTGTGCTTGACCAGCCCTTGGCATTTACTATAGGATGTAATGTGCTTTTATTGTACATAGTGGGATTTAAGATAGTAATGCAGACATAATCTGTGGCATAAATATGTGGAAATAAATATGAGCTCCACATCCCAGGAATTCCATATCCTTTGCTTGCGGGATTGCCCTGGAAACACTAAAAAGGGACCCTCCAAGCCATGTAAATGTATACATTGTTGGGTCTCAGTCTGGGGACACAGTGTGGATACCTGGTTTCCTGATGAGTATATTGTGATGGTCTTACCCACACACAGCCACGGTCTCTGGGAATGAGAAAGGGACAGGAGGGAAACCCACCGTAGGTAGCTGCTTTACGAGATTTGATGCTCTACCCCAAACCAGGCTAGCGTCACACGGTTTCCAGTTTTTGACCACCAGTAGACTTGAAATTTCCTCCCTGATTGATACTTAAAAGGCTATACCTTTTAAGCTAGAAATTGGAAAGAAGGAATTTGGGGTACAGAGACTTGGAGGTCTGTATGGGACATCAGTCCTCAGAGTGGCTTTTCTCTTGACAGTGCTGCTTTTTGTCCTTATGTGATGTTTAAATCAAGATTTTTGTTTATTTATTTTGTTTGTTTGTTTGTTTGTTTTGAGACAAGGTTTCTCTGTGTAGCCCTGGCTGTCCTGGAACTCACTCTATAGACCAGGCTGACCTCGAACTCAGAAATCTACCTGCCTCTGCCTCCCAAGTGCTGGGATTAAAGGCATTCGCCACCACTACCTGGCTATTTATTTTTTTATGATTTCCTCATAATGGTTTTTTTCCTTAATTTTCTTTGACCTGGCCAGAATAACATTGTGATTTGGTAAATAGCATTTATTTTGCTGAGAGGTAGACATTGAGAGAAATGATAACTGGGTTTTTTAATTTCTTCATGGGCTGAAGCATCAGCATGTGTGATAGACAGTTTTGCTCAATGAGAAGAGCCAGGCGTTACAGCCTGCTGGGCAAGGATCCTATGGACAGCAAGCTGCTCCCACTGAGGGCAAGAGGAGAGGAAGTTTCTCATTTCTGAACACGCTGAACTTGATATAAACTAATAATTTACTGTATGGGAATTAAAACTGAGTTGTAGAAGAGCCCTTTCTTGTTAATTTTTCATTTTTCACAAACAGTGTTAGCATCTTCTCAGTCCTTTTTACTTAACAGAAGATGTTTAATAGAAAGTATAAGTAATGATATACTGACCTAACCTGTCAGAAGTAACAAAGTCTGAGTTAGGGCCAAACAAGCTTTATTACAGCACTGGATATAATTTCTAACAAGTTAGAATTGCTTCAAAATTAAATTTGGGGGCACTGGAGGGTAGACCTCTCACTCCATTCAGTAGTGTTCTCAGGTCCTAGGCTTATCCCACAGCATTGATTGTCAGGTAAAGCACACCTATATCATCCTAGCATCCCAGCCCTTGGGTGGTATTTGAGTCAAGGTCATCCTTACATGAGAACCTGTCTAAAGTAAAATAGTTTAAAATATCATTTCAGGGAAAACTAAAGTTTAAAAAAACATGTTTTGTGAGTAGGGCAAAATGTACATGTGCACTTGGGTATTAAAAGTCATAACTGGTTTTCTGGAATTGCTATGGCACGCGTGTAGGAGCCTCCCTGTGGCCATCTGTTACAGTTCAGCATAGCTCATACTAAGAACCAACTAACTTAGAAGTTAGTTTTGTGGCTGTTGCTGCAGACATCTTTAGGTGGATTGCAGTTAGAATGGTGGTAACTGAATCTTCAGATTAGACTGGTTAAAGGTAGGTCATGTGCCGCTGCTAGTTTTAAAAAGTGATATTTTAGCATTTGGGGAAAATAGGCTTTACCCAGTTTCTCCTCTGCATTGGTAATAATGCTTTTAGCTGAGTTGGAAAATGGGAAGGAATTTGGAGGTTGTTCTAGAGCACCTGGGATGAAAGGTGGTGTACCATAGATGCTGCCACTGACTGTCCTGCACCACCCAATGCTATCCTAAGTAGAAATGCTGGAGACAGTGTTCAGGTACACTCAGTGGGCTTCTGTGGGATGCCTGGAAGCCCCCTTGGATCTGAGAGACCAAAACTCTGAATTAATAGACCAGCGTGGCAAGTTTTCCTGGCAGCTGATTTTTGCACCCATATATAAGGGACTGTGCGCTCCCATTGCTGGCTGGGTTTGTAAAATACCTATTTCCTTTTAGAATGGAACCAGGGAAGATGGCTCTATGTGTTTGTCCTGTGTAAGGGTGTTTGTTTAGTTTGATACCTCAAACCTATGTGGTGAAAGCGATTGAGCAAGGACTGCCCATTGTTCTCTGACCTACTCACCTACTCATAGCAGAGACATGGACACACACAGAAAAAATAAGTGTAGTTTAAAGAAACGCAATACCCTTGAACCAGATGCCACCTGTGCCACTTTCCTATGAGTTGGCACTTGCACATCTTGTGGAATAGCTTCTTGAATGAGCAGGCACTTTGGCTATCAGGCTCAGTGTATGGCACAAACTCTCCAATATAGATGATGTGAGTCTCAAGAAAAGCAACTGAGGATTTCTTGCTAATCATAAAATTTTCACTTTCAATAGAAAATTAGAACTTTGGAAACATATCTATTATTGTAAGCTTGATAGCTTTCCAGTAATCAAACGTTTCTGAGTCAATCCAAGCTGTTACATACAGATGCCTTTCTTGTCTAACTCTGCCTGAAATTCTGTGAGCATGGTGCTTTGTTTCTAAGTGACTCATGTGCATGTGGTCAGAAAATGCAAATGGGTAAAAGATTGACATAGTGTCAGACAGGCCAGTGGGTTAGTGCAGGGGAATGAGAGCTCGGTTGGGCTTTATCGTTCACAGCACTGCTGTCTGCAGAGACAGCTGCTGTTGATTTGATGCAGTTTCAAACAGCAGCCACAGTTAAGTAAAGAATGGCATGCCTCTGTAAGACAGGGACTTTCTTCATACAGGTCACTAAAAACCATACAAGGCAGAAGCATGTTTGGAAATCCTGCTGTCTTCTGTTAAGCCAGAGATCTGCAAAAAATAAAAAATAAATAATACTACCATTTTTAATACTTGTGTGGTTTTTGAAATAACCAAAAGTAATGTTAAATGTAGTGGACTTTTAGAAAATGACTTTTCCGTAATAGCAGTAGATAACATAACTGCTCATAAACAAAAGATCATATGGAGTCTTCAGAGTGTGTTTTGCCTGGACCAAAAAGTTTGGAAGCTACCACCTAAGAATGCTGGTTAGCCATATGCCCTGTTTCTGATGTTACTCATAAGTGTGTAGTTGGCATTGCCTTTGAGAAATAGTAGCTCTTTTTGGAGACAGGAACCTCATTAGCATAGCCTAAGCTGGCCTTGATTGAATTTTCTATACTCTTTCTGTCTGCTTCCTGAGTATTTAGATTGTAGGTATGTGCCATCACACTTGGCTTTAAGCTGTGTGTGCATGTGAATGTGCATGCCTCTGTGTTTGGCATTCTGTGTCTTCCTCTTTTATTGTTTTCTACATTACTTCCTTGAGACAGGATCTCTGAACTGAAAGCTTGGCATTGTAGGTAAACTGTTTAGGACCAGCCAGTGCTCAGGGCCTGCCTTTCTAAGCACTTTCCAATGTTGGGGTTTCCAGCATAGTAGTAGTATTACATGCAGCCAAGCTTTATATGTGGGTGCTAGGGATTTGAACTTGGGTCCTCATCCTTACAAAGACCTTAAGACCCTACATAAGATTTTAATGCTGAGATTTCATTGTATAATCTGAACTTCTGGTTAATAGGAATTAGTGGATTTTAATTGAGAGGAGGGGAAAACTACCTTTTATACTGTCTAGTGCCGTGACTCACACCTTTAATTCTAACATTCAGGAGGAGCTAGAGGGGGTAAGATTGCCACAAGCTCCAGGGAAGGAAGCTTGGACCAAAATCAGACCCTGTCCAGAGACTGACAGAGATCATGCAGAAGGATATGCTTAGAAATGCAGAAAGTTCATTGTGACCTCAGTACACTCTGAAATGGCCACTTTTTTCTTCTTTGGGGAGAAATTGTTAATATGGCATGATTATAATTTCATGACCACCTTTTGTATGAACTGTGCTGTATATTGACATGTTAATTTGGATTAGAAATGTAACTTAATTTCTTTTTAACTTATTATTTAGTGGTGCTGGGCTTGGTACCCAGGACCTAGTGCATGCTAGGTAGTGCTGGCCACTGTGCTCCAGCTCAGCCCTTGTTTGATTTAAAGTGGTCTCCATGTATCCCTCAGGGTGGCCTTGAACCGGCCTTTCTTTTATCCTCCCTACTTCAGTACTGAGATTCCCATGCCCTTTGCCATGGTACCAGGCCCCAACACTATATTTCATTTACACCGTATAAATATATTTTACTTCGTACTTTTGTTTCGACAGACACTGAATTCTTAAGTTTTTGCATTAACAGAGTTATAAAAATTTTTGCAAATATAGAAAATCTGTTACAGATGTCTTCTGTCTCATTCTACTTAGAAGAAATAACTACATTTTTACTTAATACTATTCAAGACATCCTAAGTCCATAGGCACATGTTTATTTTTCAGGTTAACATGTATTTTTCACTTCAGTGTTGGGGATTCAATCCATGCTGGGTAGACACTACCTGTGAGCTACATTACTATCTATAGATTGAATCTTTAAAAAAATTTTTCCCTATGTTATTTTATTTTATCGATGAGTGTTTTGCCTGCAGGTATGTTGGTGTACCACATATGTGCCTGTTGCCTGCAGAGGTCAAGTGATGGTGTTGTATTTCCTGGGCCATCCTTGAACTGGAATTATGGATGGCAAGTGAGTGCTGGGAACCAAACCCAGGTCCTCTGCAAGAGCAACACGTGCACTTAATTGCTGAGCCATCCCTCCAGTCCCTATAAGGTGAATCTTTTAAACTAATTTTCATTCCTGAGGTCTTTGTTTGTTTGTTTAAATAGGTAGGTGTTTGTGACCTGTTTACTCTTACAAGTAGTTTCTAACTTACTGGTTTGTTGTCGGTTTAGTTTCTAAAGTACTATATAGATCCAACCCAGTTCCTATGTCCCGGCCCGGCCAATAGTTTCTGAACTCTTGTAGTTGGCTTTTGGTGGCTAGCTTTCCATGTGATGGAAACTAGAATGACCTCCTTGTGGAGCTGACATAAGGAGTAGACATAAGGTCTAAAAAGGTCTTTGTCACTTTAAGGATACATGGAATGTTCACCCTTTGTCTTGGGTTACTAGGGAGACCACAGTTAGCTGGAAGGCAGTTGGAGCCAGGCAGAGAGAGGAAGTAAGAGGTGGGTTCTGCTCAGAATTGCCCTTGTGGCCCTTGTGGTTTAAAAGCCCTGGCTAGAAACAGAGACATCTGGAGAGGGTGTTAGATTGTGATTGCACTAAAGAGGAAAGGAGAGGCTGTAGGATTTGTTTGGTTTTTGTTTCTTGTGGGGGCAGAGAAGATGTTTGCTTTTTTGAGATAGAACCTGAGAATAGTATCAGGACCTTACCAGAAAGATTGGGGTGAAATTTATATATATTAGATTGAGACCGAGTCTCCTTGTGTGGCCCAGACTGGCCTCATACTTAGCTTTTGCCTGCTTTAGCCTCTGAGCACTGGGATCACAAATAATGTGCCACCCTGCCTGGCTCTCAAATATACATAAATAACCACATCATATTGATGTTCAGTGAATATAAATTTAGTTCTCTAAATTTTTTTAGACTTTATGATATTTCTACACTACTATGATGATTTTTTTGTTTTGTTTTGTTTGGGTTTTTTTGGTTTTGTTTTTCGAGACAGGGTTTCTCTGTGTAGCCCTGGCTGTCCTGGAACTCACTCTGTAGACCAGGCTGGCCTCGAACTCAGAAATCCGCCTGCCCTGCCTCCCAAGTGCTGGGATTAAAGGCGTGCTCCACCACTGTCCCGCCACTGCTAAGAATTTTTTTTTTTTTTTTAATTACGTACAGAATTTTGTTATTCAACCTTTCTACTTTTTGTGTTTCTCCATTCATTTTTGGGTTTCTTTGTGTTGGGTCTACTTGATGATGGGATCTTAGTGCCTACAAAAGCAGCTGATGCCCTGAGCCCTCTCCTCTGCTTCGCCTTTGCTTCTTGCCTGGCACCTTCTTTAGAGTGTACCCGTACCACTGCCTCTGTACTTTCAGACATCTTTATAGGTCACTCAGAGAATAGATTGAGTAGAATTTGCTTTTTCTTGTTGGCATATGGTAAGGCACAGTTGCTTACGATCTGTAATCTGTTTTTCCTTTCCTGTAGGAGCTTGGTCAAGAGGCAGTCCCCACTGTCCCTTTGGTTGTTTGAAGCTCCGGCATCTTCTCATTGATGAACTGTGACTGACCACAGTGTGTTGAAGCTTGGCCTTCTGCTGGACCTGGCCCCAGGTTTATTATTTTATGTAGGATTTTCAGCCAAAGGTTTCCAAGCTTTCAGTTTTGGGATAGGTAAGTGGCATTTGTATAAAGAAGTGAGTATAATGTAACATTTATTGTTATTTTTAATAATCTAAAGTATCAGAACTTTAGCATAGCTTTTTAATGAATTGTTAAAATGTAAACATTAAGTGATTGTTAAAATTTTAACTGATTGTTTTTCCTTTTCACTTTGGCTGTTTTATCAGTGTATAAACCTCGAAGTGTGTCGTAGTTTCTGTCTAATGAGAAAACAATTTTGTAGAGGAAATGTGTTGCCTCCTGGGTTCTGGGTGTGGAATACTTGCTAGGAAGGCTTGGCAGAGTGGCCCTAGACTGCACTCTCAGTAGAAACGCAGGGTTGCCTGAAGTCAGGTTGCAGGTGTTTGCTGTACCTGTGTCTAGAGTGTGGCTCAGTGGTAAACCTGGGAGCTCAATTTAAAAACATTGTCATGGGGGAGAACTGATTTTGCTTAAACAGCAAATTTTCTAACTGAAATGGAGAAGCAGTTACAGCTTGATATTTCCTCAGCTGTTTGTAGTTAGTTTTTCTTTTTAAAAATGTTAATTATGTGTGGACATTTTACCTGCAGCGCATGAAAGCACCATGTGTATGTGATGCCCACAGAACACAGGGAGACTGAGACAGGAGTGATAGCTAGTGGCTCTCTGTGGGTGCTGGGAACCAAGCAAGCCCAACTCCTAGAGAGCAAGCAGTCAGTGCTCTTAATTCATGAACATCTCTCCAGCCCCAGCTGTGTGTATTTAAAGGAACACACAGGTGGGAATGGTGGTGACATCTTTAATCCCAGCAGTGGGAGGCAGAGACAGACAGATCTGAGTTCAGGCCAGCCTGGTCTACATAGCAAGTTCTAGGCCAGTAAATTACACGGTGGGAGTTGTGTCTCTAAAACAATAAAGAAAATGGAGCACACCTCAGCCTCATGAAGCCAGCTTTAATGCCATTGTGTCTGTCCTTGGTCTGTCTGTCCAGGTAGTCGGAGGAGTTAGCTGTACTCTGACTCAAGAACCACTGTTTCTTCCTGACTTGGTTGGATTCTGGCTTCTGCCATTTCAGAGGAGGTGACCAAAGAAGTGATTCTTGACTCAGCAGCTTCAAATGACCTGAAGACCAAGGTTACAGGTGGGAGGTAGAGCTAAGTGCAGGCAGGCTCTGCAGCTGAGTGACTGTTGTTCCCTGAACTGTTGGAAGGAGATCAGAGTTTAGGGTGCTGAGAATTTTCAATTTTCTGTTTTGCGTTTTTAGGGTTTTTGTTTTTATGCCAGTCCTTCCCCTAAGATGGAACATGCAGTAAAATCATCCATCACTAGCATTTAAATGCAATCAAAGCCTGGACAGCTAGGAAAAGAATTCTCAAGGTATACTCTCCTTCCAATTTAGCATTTTGAACAAGAATGAAGATTTCATTTTTTAAAAAGAATGTGAAAGACCTGGGTGTGTGGTGGTGCTTGGAATGCTAAGGCATATGAGGATCACTACAATTCTGAAGCTGACCTCTGCCACATAGTAGTAGCAAGACCCTAGGGAGACAGAGACATGGGCACACTTGGACAGTCAATACAGTGGAGTCAGCTGTCTTTAGGAGTCTGGCAGTCTTCTTTTTACTTGGTGTCCACAGTAGGACTCCATGCTCAGTTGGCACCAGTGTTGAAGACAGTCTTTCCCAGTCCAGGCATTGACAA
The DNA here is from genome assembly GCA_019843965.1 of Rhynchomys soricoides. NCBI lineage: Eukaryota > Metazoa > Chordata > Mammalia > Rodentia > Muridae > Rhynchomys > Rhynchomys soricoides. The sequence goes on from JADRCH010000172.1 coordinate 1,180,755, forward strand.
GAATAAAAAGGGCAGCACCAGAGCCCCAACACGCTTGGCCAGACTTCCTGTGGGGCAGGCCCAGAGGTGGCACACATCATGTGCCCTTGTTCCCTGGTAGCCATGGACAGTTTGACTTTACACAGTGCCTCAAGAATGGTGTGGCCTAACACCACTGGTGTGTCTGTTGGCCTCACTGTCTGAACATGTTTTTATGCTCTTGGACTCACGTCATAGTTTCCTACCCATTTTGCATACATTTATTCTTGGCTGGATGATTTTCTGCAGAACATTCACTGGGTAACTTAGAGTCTCTTCATAGTTGACTCACATCATCTTACATTGCATAGAACACAGTGGTTAAAGGCATCTAATTCATGGGCATCTCTGCTCCTGTCAGAAACCCCATCTTACCATCCTTGGTAAGGGCACTCACTCAGTGCCTCTGGTGTGCATTCCAAGACTGCGTGGTATGGTGGTGTGGAAGGTTGTTGTTAGTCATGATATGATTGCCTTTTGTCATTAGGTATGGATGATAAAGGGCACCTGAGCAATGAGGAAGCACCCAAGGCTATCAAACCCACCAGTAAAGAGTTCAAGAAAACCTGGGGTTTTCGAAGAACCACGATTGCCAAACGTGAGGGTGCAGGAGACATCGAAGTGGACCCCATTGAGCAACAACCACAACAGCATAGCCTCTCCCTGCGCCGCAGTGGGCGGCAGCCAAAGCGTACCGAGAGGGTAGAAGAGTTTCTTACCACGGTTCGTCGGCGAGGGAGAAAGAATGTGCCAGTGTCTCTGGAGGATTCCAGTGAACCCACATCCTCCACAGTCACTGATGTGGAGACAGCTTCCGAGGGGAGCGTTGAAAGCAGTTCTGAGATCAGAAGTGGCCCTGCACCTGGCTCCTTAGGGAAGGAACATCCTGTCTCTTCTGAAAAGGCAAAAAGAGGTGATGAGGAAGAAGACACCTCTGACAGTGACAGTGATGGCCTTACGTTGAAGGAACTTCAGAATCGCCTTCGAAGAAAGCGAGAACAAGAACCTGTGGAGAGGTCCCTGAGAGGCATTCAGAATCGCCTGCGGAAGAAGCGCAGAGAGGAAGATTCTGCTGAGACTGGGAGTGTCCAAATAGTCAGTGCTGAAGAGGACATACCTCTCTGTAAGCAGGAGCCTGAGGCTAGTCAGGGACCAGTGTCCCAGTCAGAGAAAGATGACAGAGAAAATCATTCGGAAGGGAAAGCAACTCAGGGAAGTAAAGAGGAAAGCCCAAGGGAATCGGGCAAGCCAAAGCCTGAGTGTGAGGTTTACGACCCCAATGCCCTGTACTGCATCTGCCGCCAGCCTCACAACAACAGGTAGGTGGAGGGAGGGAGCTGAGAGACCGAAGGGATGGAGACAGCGAGAGGACTGCCATTGCTTTAATGCCAAACAAGCAGTTGGCTTATTGAGAAAAGATGAATGGGTCTGAAAAAAGAAACAAAAGGAGTGCATGCGTGTGGACTGCCTAGAGCTGCCTCTACCATGGCAGCCACGTGTGGTTGGTTCTGTACGCTCAGTGTCCAGCAGGGAATGAGAAGTTCACTGCCTCAGCCTCTCGAGCCATGTGCAAATGGTGGACACTGTAGGTAGGCGAGAACCATCTGTTGTCCCACAGATCTTATGGGAGTGTTAGAGGACATGACTGCACCCAGTGTGGTCCTTTGAGTTGGCTTCACAAAGCCCTGGGTGTGATTTCCCCAGTACCTCATAAAAATGGTGAGGTGGTATATGCCTGTAATCTCAGCTTTCAGTAGAGGCAGGAGAATCAGAAATTCAAGATCATCTTTGACTACATAGGGAGTTTAAGACATGAAAAACCCTGTCTCTAAAAGTAAGTAAATAGAAAAAAAGGTGAGGCACTGGAGAGATGGCTCTGGTTAAGAGCACGGACTGCAGAGGTCTGAGTTCAACTCCCAGAAACCACATGGTGGCTCACAACCATCAGTAATGGGATCTGATGCCCTCTTCTGGTGTGTCTGAAGACAGCTACAGTATACTCATGTATACATGAATAAATAAATCTTTCTTTAAAAAAGAAAAAAAGTGAAGCAGATTTGGAGTGCTGCTAACAAAAGGGCACTTGGTGTTTTTAGTCCTGATCTCACTTGTCACATTATTTGCACGCTGTCACAATATAGTGTTAAAAGTTTGACTTGGTGATATGTTTGAAAGTGACCACACAATCTTCTGTTTTAGGTTTATGATCTGCTGTGATCGGTGTGAGGAGTGGTTCCATGGAGACTGTGTGGGTATTTCTGAGGCCCGAGGGCGGCTCCTGGAAAGGAATGGGGAAGACTACATCTGCCCAAATTGCACCATTTTGCAAGTGCAGGATGAGACCAGTGGCAGCACTGCCGATGAGCAGGATGCTGGGTGCAGACCTGTGGGTGCTGATGGCACAGACTGTACAAGCATAGGGACAGTAGAGCAGAAGTCCGGAGAAGACCAGGGCATAAAGGGTAGGATTGAGAAGGCGGCAAACCCCAGCGGCAAGAAAAAACTCAAGATATTCCAGCCTGTGAGTATCTGTCTGCCGTGGCAAGCACACATGTCAGGCTTACTGCTGCTGAAGACAGCAGGACTAGGACAGTGGGGCTTTCACGGGGCAGCTACTGTATGTGTGTGGGCCTGAGCCCTGCAAGAGAACACCTGCTGCTGTTACATCTTGCATGTATCAGCTTAATGACAGTTTGCACAGATGTCTATGTCACTCTGGATGGTGTCAGTTGTGACTGCTCTGTCACAGCCTCCTTAGTGCCAGTAGCATTGTGCTCTAATGGTCCCTTAAGGGGAAATCCATTTCTCCACAGTGCTGAGTTTGAAGAAAAAATTTTACCTTTTCACATGTTCTTGGTGTTACAAGTTTTGAGCGTTGGCAGAGTTCTTGAGAGAAAGGTACACTGTGTTCTGCACTTAGCTCGCTGACCTGAGTTGTTACATGCCTGGTACTCATGTTTTCTTCATTCTTCCTACTTGAGTTATGTTATCTCATGGGGCCATAACTGTCACATTTCCCATGAGCTGAGACTGCTAGTCTTTACTGCTCAGGAGAGCTTTCTCCTGTTGTCAACAGGTGTGTTGCATTTCTCAGGAGGGTGCGACCAAGTGCATCTTCCCTTCAGACCCCTAACCTCCATAGTGGGCCCTCCAATGGGTGAGAGTCTGCGGAAACTACAGTCTAGACTGTCACTGCTTTAGTTCTCACTGAGCTGCACCGTTTACTGGAGGACGTTGTCAGCTTGATGCTTTTATTATTGCCAGTATGTTAGACATGGCCTGAATTTTATTCTGTGTAAACTTAGATTTGGTGGAAGAAAAGCAGCTATCTTATAATATTTATCCTGAAAACTGACATTTTGCCTGAGTCAGTGTAAGGGACATGTTAATATGTACTTACTTATCTTTTCTATCAGCATAACATTAGAAGTTGTAAGCAGAGACTCTCTCCATGTGTACTATTGCCACTATCTTGTTTCTGCTGCTGTATTATAGACTTAGCTTAAAATTCCCACTCCAGTTTCCATGGGTCAGAGCCTAGTATAGAACCTGGACCCCTAGGTGCTATTGTGAAGTCCACACTCTAAATGCAGTATGAGTTCAGTATGTATTTATTTCCTCCTGGGGGACTCAAGAGGTGCTCAGAGATCAAGAGTACTAGATGTTAACCAAGAGGAACTTGGTTTAATTCATAGCACCCACATGGTTCTCACCACCATTTGTAGCTCAAGTGTCAAGCAGTCTGATATCCTCTGTGCTTGGACAGACTTCTAAGATGGCTCATTGAGTAATGGCATGTGCCATCAAATCTGATTACCTGAGTTTAATCTTCAGATCCCATATGATAAAAGGAGAGAATTGACTCCTGAAAGTTGTCCTCACTTCACCTGTACCAGCTATACACGTGCAAGCCTGTGTGCGCATGTGCGCACGCACAATATGTAACAAAAATTTTAATGAAAATTTGTAACTCATCAAGTCTACATTTTGCCCTTTTCTTTCCATAATGGTTTATTTTTAATGTATGTGTGTCTAGGGGAGTAGTGTACAAACAACAGTGTAGGTGCCCTCAGAGGACAGAAGTCTGAAGTTACTGGTGGTGGAGGGCTATCTGACATGAATTCTAACAACTAGACTGATCTTCTGTAAACGCATCCTCTGAGCCTTGTTTTCCAGCCCCTCTCTTAGTTTTATTTGGGACTTGTGCTGTTTTAGAGGGTATAGATCTGAAGCTCCTGTGTGCAGAGTTTGTGTGCCAGGGCAGTCAAAAGAAAAATAGTTCAAAAGACGGGTCTTACTATGTAGCATGGGCTGGCCTGAATCTTGGGAATCTCCTGCCTTCTCTTCCCATGTGCTAGAATTGTATTAAAGATTATCCTATCATGCACAGCTAACAGATAAAAAATACATTTTTACTCATATAAAACTATTATTAGAGCCAGCCATAGTGATATACACCTTAGACCTTTAGTCCCAGCACCGAGTAGGCAGAAGCAGGCAAATTCTCTTGAGTTCAAGGCTAGCCTGGTCTACGTAGCAAGTTTCTGGACAGCCAGAATAACATAGTGAGACCCTCTCTCAAAAACCACCCAAACAAAAATTACTGCTAGTGTCCTAGCAACAGTGACCACCAATAGTGCAGTCAGTGAGCACTGACCACTAATGTCTGCACACATAATGTCTGAAGTCACCTGTTTCATCCTGCAGGTCGTAGAGGCTCCTGGTGCTGCTAAATGCATTGGCCCTGGGTGTTGCAGTGTAGCGCAGCCTGACTCGGTATATTGCAGTAACGATTGCATTCTCAAACACGCTGCAGCTACCATGAGATTTCTAAGTTCAGGTAAAGAACAAAAAACAAAACCCAAGGAGAAGGTCAAGACGAAGCCAGAAAAGTTCAGTCTTCCAAAATGCAGTGTTCAGGTAAGCTGACAGTAGTAACCTTCAGGGTACTTGCTTGGAACAGGAAGTGTTTGAGAGGACTCTTCATCCACTGCTTTCTGTTTGCTTGAACAATGCAGGGAATAGCAGTTGTCAGCAAAACAGATCATATTTTCCCTCCTTCCCCTATTCACTGAAGGATTAGTTAACATGAGTATACTACAAGCAAGCAGGCATGTGGCTTTTTTGAAGAAGACTTCAGGATTTAAATCACACACCTTGTCCAAAGTCCACTTGACATTTAGATGAAGACATAGGTTCTGGGCAAGGCTCTGTGCCTTGATAACTCAGTGGTAGAATGCCTAGCGTGCAACAGTCTATGGTTTCCACATATGCCTTTGGGAGAGTGTTTGGTTTCAAGGCAGTTCTGTAGTGCAGGCAGTTCTTGGGTTTGGAATTTTATTCCCTTAGGCGTCCACTCACCTGGGATTACAGTCCTGTGCCACCAAGCCTGACTAAGTGACATAGTTTTTATTTTTCAAGACTGTCATTTTGGATCTTTGAACTCCCATGAAATGTTGCTTTGTGCTGTGTGGAGCATTGTGATCCGACTACAGTTTCCCACTGGGAATACAGATACCATTTGTTACATACTACAGGCCCTTTCGTCCACACACAGCCCCTGTCGCTTTGTTTCCAGCTTGCCTTACCAAAAGGCACTCATGCTTTTATCTTGGCTGGTTCATGCCTCTGCTGCATTATAGACAGATCTGGGTCAGGAACCTTCACAGTCCCCAGATGTTAGAAAGAAATGCTAAGGATTAGTTGATGTGTGGCTGTAGCCATAAAAGATCACAGGATTCTGCCTAGCTTGGCTTGAAGGGTCTTCGGGTTCTAAAATAAAAGGTGTATATGTCTTTAATTGGTTGTTGAATCAAAGGTGTTACTTCAAACCTTAATAATTGGGATTTCGCTGATTATCCAGGCAGGGATTAAAATCTCTTCTGTGCACAAGAGACTAGCGTCAGAGAAAAGGGAAAACCCAGTGAAGAAAGTGACACTGGCTTCCAGGAATGAGACTTCTGGGAAGGAGGCGACATGTGAGAGCAGCACACCGTCCTGGGCAAGCGACCACAACTACAACGCTGTGAAGCCAGAGAAGCCAGAGAAGCCCACTGCACTCTCACCCACCCTATTGAGTAAATGTACGTATCACCCAAAGGCTGGCTTCCCAGGCCCCTCCCATCATCTGGGTGGCTGCCTGGGGCTGTCTAGGACCAGAGTCCTGGGTGTTCTGGTGCTGATGGTAGCCAGCAGCTCACTGCCAGCCAGAAACAAATACCAAGATGCCTCTGGACCCCAGGTGTTCCTGCCTAGCCTGTGGAGCTTCTCTGGGCGGTTCCTAAAGAGAGCTGTGTGGGCCTCCTGTTGGAGGAATTTCTTATTTCAGTTTTAGGCCTTGGTAAGTATTTGAACTGCTCTCAACAAGATGGGACTACATCAGTGCACTGTTCAGACTCCAGGCTCAGTACAGACATGAACTCCTCACAGGACAGCCCAGGATAAACCATGAGTTTTCCCACATTACCTATTTTCCTCACACGAAGTCACCACTGCTTTTCTATAGATAAAGTGGTTTTTCATGAGTTAGAACATTTTGAAAGGACAGGTAGACAATTTGTGTCTATTTCACATACTACACGCCTACATAAACAGGTTTGAATTTTGAAGGTCATTTGTTGCTGTTCAGATCCCATGGTGAGTAATCACGCTGACCTTACAACAATATCCTCATCAAAGGGAGAATTGTGGGTGTTAGCTTCTAGATTAGCAGATGCCCCAGATTTAGATTTCTAGTCTGCCCCAGATTTCAAATCAATGTCAATAGCTTGAGTAAACTTTTGAAACCTGAGATTAGATCATTGAGTTTGGAGCCATTCTTGTTTCACTGCTGTACAAGGTACACCTTTCTTACTTTTTGTACAGTGGTCTCAAGTGAATTTTCAGTTCTCTTGCTAGTGTTTTGTTCCATCTCTGTCCACCCTCAGCCCCAGATAAGGGGCTCTTATAGCCCAGGCTGGCCTTAAATTTGCTGTGAAGCTGGAGATCCTCCTGCCTCCAGCTGTAAAGAGTACTGGAATTTACAGGCACACACCTGATAAATGATGTGGGGTGTGAACTTAGGCAAGCAGTCTACCAACTGAGCTGCATTCTAGTCTGTGTTACTGAACTTCTGATCTTCCTGTCTTCGTTTCCTGTGTGCTGGGGTTACAGGCATGTGGTGCTGGGGATCAAACCCAGAACTTCATGCATTTGACTAGGTAAGCGCTACTGACATCTGCACCCCACCCCTATTAGTGCATTTTATATCTCTTTTTAAAAAGCATCACAGGGTTAAAGAGCCCTGAATTGTTAAAACATGAACATGCTACATTCTTCTTAGCCTTACAGCAAGTTAACTAGGGGAGGATCTTTTGTAGGTAGGTTCACGAAGTGAGAATGCAGTTGTACATGGTATTGTAGGCCTAGACTAACATTAGAGAAGTTGAGACAGGAACATCGTGAGTTCTAGGCCAGCTGCAGTTGTAGAGAACCTTTCTCTAGGGCAAGTGGGAGGAAAGGGAATGTGAAAGACCCAAGAAATGCAGTAAATTAGCTGTGCTGCATTGTGGCAGCCTTAGTGCACTTCGGCAGTTGAGTAGTGAGTTTTACGTTTGCAGATGACAAGTCCCGTGTTCTCTCAGGTATAGCAGCTCTTACAACAGCAGCAGCATGAGCTAATGAGTAGACTTAGAGCCAAGTACCACCACTCAGAATAGGGAAAACCTGCCAGGTCTAGAGTTCTAGTGCTTGAAGTGTCTGTAGCCCTAACAATAAAGGATAGAAACCTGGGAGTGTAGTCATAGTCCTGGGAGTTGAAGATTGATTACAACTCAGTTCATCTTTATCTGTGTGCCCAGAATGGAAAACCAGCTCTTGAAGTTCGGGCTCAGGGTCTCACATTAGAAGCAGTTAAACCTCTAGTTTCAGTTTCTGACCCTGGTAAGTATATTCCCTTTGTGGCATCATAGAAGGTCCTGTGCACTGGAGGATTGGTGAGGAGGTTGGAACATAGTGGGCCTAAAATCTGAGTACTGTCTTCTGTCTCCCTTCCAGGAGGCATTGGGGGGGTAGGTCCCAGGGGTCAACAAGATTCCTATGTTCAGGGGTTCTTTGACCGCTCTCTCCCACCGTCACCTTGTCCTTCACGATTCTTTAGTGGAGCTGATGGGTTCCAGGGCGGGAGAGTAGGACGAGTTAACTGATTCATCTTCCCAACATACCAGCATCTCAGAATTGACCAACATTCAAAACACAGCATGCACCAGGGGCATGTTTCTAACCAGTTTCTTCCGATTTCCTTCCTTTATCCCATAAATGATATCATCCTAACATTGAGAGTTTCATCATCAGTGAGGAGTAGTATCTCCTCTCTGCCTCTTGCTCCAAATGTGGCCGGTCCCCTTTGGGATCCTTCTTCCTCTGCAAAGTGGGAGGGCACCACACAGCCTGTGCAAATGTGTCCCAAGGACTCTGACCCTGTCTCCCCACTGCCTGTGTACAGAACACATGAGGGAGGGAAGGAGTGGGAGGGAGGCTCAAAGTGAAGCCAGTGCTGGGAACACTTCTACAATCTCCTGCGTGGATGCTCACCATGTACACTGAGAAGACTGCATGGCAGAGCTGAGCGGAGCTGCTGCCCTCCTGAGTGGACATAGGCAGGCAGCATGCTGCCCTGCACAGGAAACCACTCCTTCACATGCAGGTGATTTGATTTCACAAACAGTTGTTCCTCTGATTTTTTTCTTTCTAGAATATCTGTACAGTTTCCTTAGTTTATAGAAACAATTGTTATTTTTTAAAATTTCCAAAGATTCTGATATTGCTGTTACAGTTTTTGTATCCTTCTGTGTTTTATTTCCACTGACACCTCCCATTGCCAGGGGAGGGAAGTGAGCTGAACACTTGCCTAAAATATTCTTGGATTATTAGAGTTTTGAAACAAAATTTAGTATTTATACTTATATCACAATAATTAGTATTTTGGACTCACTAAATGGCTCATCAAGTGACTTAAAACACTAGTGTTTGAATGGATCTTGACATGACATTTCATCTGGCTGTAGGGAATTAATGCAAAACCTCAACCACCTACAAACCCAAACCTGGGGAGTGACTGCATCCTACCCATGCAGAAACATTTTCCATGTTGACGCATGAATGCATCCTACACAGGTGACCAGATGGGGTGGTAGAGCAGGGAGAACACAGGGTTTTCCAGGATATCTTGAGATGTGGGCTTCAGAAGTACATTTCATGGGATCATGAAGGAGCCCTGTGGAGGGTACTGGAAACCAAGCTAGGGGTGGGCCTGTGTTTTATCAGCTGCATGAGCCGTTTATTTGTCTTCAGAGTTGTTAGCGGCAATAAATCGGGGATAGGGGAACGGCTTCGCACATCTAAACCAAGCCCCTCCCAATTGGGGGAGAACAAAATTGGTACTGAGGGGGTTAAACTTGGCAGCTGTTGAATAATATACATAGAGCTAAGACTTAGGCTGTTGGTTGCATTCTTTTGGTATCATTTTGCTTTTTACAAATCTTTGGAAAACACACCATTTGAGAAAATTGGATCGTAGCATTAACTTGAACCTGCAAAGTGGGCCCCTAAGAATACTCCAGTCTATCCTATAGCTGTCCCTGTGTCCTTCACCTCTCTGAATGACCTTCCTGTAAACTTAAGGAGCTGTGGATCAAAGGGTTAACACTCCAAGAAAATCCTTTTGATGGCATTGCTGATCTCAAGAGTGCAAAGGTCTCCTCTGAAGATGCCTGCCACAATCATTAGTATAAAGTGGTAAAATGCTTTTGATACACATCAACGTGCACATAGTTAACATGCTTAGTATCCAAAAATTAGAGCATAAACATAGAAGATCAGATTCTTGGCTGCTTTAAAGAAGGTTTGGGCAACATTGATTTGCCACAAACCTGGAAGAGCTCAGCAAGAACCTAAGGTAACTGGTTACACTCTTCACCTGGTTACCCACTTCACCTACAGCTTTGGCCCTGTTAGGTCTGGAGGGTCTAGGAAGACACATGGATTGTTGTGACATGCTCCTGTCATGTTAGTTTCAGTAAACGATTTAGTACAAAGAAATAATAGTTAAAGGAACTTCGCTGAAGTCATCTGTACCTGGTATGTTTGGAGAAATCTGAGAAACAGCAGCTCAGCTTCCACATAGCTGGGCAGATTGAATACATCCACAGGGCCCGCACCACACTGCATTCCAGTGACTAACTAAGAAATTACCAGACCAACATTATTTAGGCTAAAGATTTCAAGATACTATGTTATTAAGATAACTTGGAAGATTCTTAAAGAGTTGGTCTCTGCGTTAAGATGGAAGTCAAATACTGGACGTCAGTAAGGGAAAAAATGATTTTCATCTCCAGAGCATAGTAGTCGTGTGGCCCTCCATCCACATGGTCATTGTGGTCAAAGTGGGCCTTTAAGAAGCATCTCTGATGTAGCCTTGGCTACTTTTGTCCAGGTCTCATTTCTATTCATATATATAAAACTAAATTGGTAACTGCTCTTTTAAAGATAACTTAATTTTTTTGATGGTTTCAATGTCAGCCCCGGCCACCTTTCTTTACAGTCCTGCCTCAGCCTCCTGAATCCTGAGGTTACAGGCATGTGCATGAGGTGTGGATGAAGGGATATTATTTATTTGAAGATACTTAAGCGTGTGTAGGAAGCAACAGTAAAAACATTTCCACTGTCACCTCACTGGAAAGAGGTATGGTGAAGCAATGGGGAATCCCAAGTTATGTGGCCAGAGCTGAGGACCACAATTCAACACCTGGCCTTGTTTCAAGGTGCTGCTTGGTCACTGTCTCCAGAAAGCAGTTCCCCTTAGGCTTCTGGAGGTGAGATACCTGCATGGGGGCAGCCTGCCCTCTCTAAGAGCAGCCACAAGGTAGCATGACTGGGATGGGTAGAACTATAAAATTGGACCCCTACCCTTTGCCTGGGCCCTGTTCCCCATTAGGTTTCATTTTCATGCAGTTGTAGGGCTCTACCTGGGGGGGGGGGGGTGGCACATGAGCAGGGTTTGTCCCACTAATGCCTGCCTTTTGCCTGCCTTTGTGGATCATGACTGCCACCTGGTGACCAGCAGAGCTATGGCAACTTTACTAATGAACCCATGGTGTGAGACTAGATTTGTGTTCCCTCAGATGGCACTCTACTTTCCTACTTCCTCAAACTTGAAGCAGCTTAGTTTCCATTACAAAGAACTGGTCATAGCAACCAACCTTCCACTAGTGGTCCACGCCACTGGAGATACCTTCCTCTTCCTACTTAGTGTTGGTTAATACCTTCTTACCCCACAAGAGGGCAGAGAAAGCTAGTAGCAGAGAAAGCAGTGCACAGTGTAAAGTGCTGTTTGTACGATGGGTCTCGTTAGTTACAGCTACTTAATTTTATACTGAAAAGTGAATACTGCAGTTGGAACAGTAGCTCAATAGGACATTAGCCCAGTGTGCCCAAGGCACAGGTTTTGAAAGCCCAGTATTGGTAGGGAATGGAATGCGGATTTACAAATTCATTGTTCTAATCAAACATGAAGGTGAGTCCCTGTTGCTGGCATTGCTGCCCTAAGTCAACACCACTGTTGTTCCTTCCTGTAGGGGCTAGCGAGTCATGAGCAGTTGCAGTGCATAACTTGCCCATTTGACACCCTCCAAAATAGAAGGCTTGGTGTTTCAGGATGTTAGTAGGCAAATAGTTAGGGAAAACATCATTTATGGGACATACGAGTTTGTAATTACATAACATGCCTTTTATGCACTGATGGGAGTGCCTCAAGTGTCCTAACGTTGACCTTAAGTGGAAAGAAGCCACCAGAGCTGTAGGGCTGCAAAGTATTGGTTAGGGAGTTGTGTTAATAGACGGCGTTGAGGTGTGTATGCTCTCAAACCATCAGGTGTATTCTTGCAGTGTCAGGAATAACCAAAATGCAGTCAGGGCATGAGAGATTGGGTCTGTGGTGGAACCTGTGGTTTTGAAGTCCCAGTTTGTGACCAGAAACAAGAAAAAACATCACTGAGATGTTTCAGGCCATACTGCTGTATGGAGGGGCTTTGTCGAGGTTTTGGTAATAACTTGTTTTATAGAGTGGAAGTCAGCTGGCAATCTAGTACACATTTATTATACCACTGTTCAATGTCACTGTCTCACACAACACTTGGTCCATATCATTATCTGAGTGTTCTGACTTTTACCCCCACACAACCTAGCGGCCAAACATGCAGGTAAATTGCTGAATACACCTGGAGCTGAGATTAGTAGACTTGCACTGCAGAGTCCTTGGACATTGCCCTTGGTCTGTGGGATCCGTGGCTATACTCCTTGGCTCAGAATGTGTCCTCTCCATATATAGGTCATACACACTGTATTGTAAAATAGGTCCTTGGCAGTAAAAGTCTATTCCGTTGTTCAGAGTGTACTCCTAACTTCTATTTTGTACAGATTTGCCTCTAGGTATTTCCTGTCCACATGTAGAAAAATATCAAGAGTTTTAGGTAGATTGTCACTCTGCAAACCCCCTAAAGTGCTTTGAGGCTGAGGTTTGGCATGCTTCTTAGCAAGCGCACAGTCCACCTGTAGCAAAGTCTACTGGGGTAGAATTGAAGGGCTTCAGATGAAATGCATCTTACGTCTAGGTTCCTCAGTACCACTTTGTAATCAGCCATGTGACAGTGGTATAGGCTATCCCTCAGACAGGTTGATAGTCAGGTCTGGCAGGATCTGGTGGTGTCCCTAAGCACATGGAGTAGCTTGTTGAAGTGGGCTTTACTTGTGTATGGCATGTCTGCTCTGAGCTTTCTGACCTTCCTGGTATCTTGGAAATGGTTACTGGGAGCAGAAGGTGCAAAGTACTCCTCTATGATCTTAAAGCCATGCATCAGTCATGTACATGCTAAAACTGGTGGTGGGGTTTGGGCAGCATATAGTGTTTAAGGATTGCCTATCTAGATGAACTATCTCATAGGTGTTTGTTTCTTGCCTGGTAGGACAGCTGTCCTGAGCCACATGTTCCCAGACATTTCCTTACCTCGTCTGACCACTTGGGCTGCTGGTTAAGACAAACATCATCCAGTTCCATGACCCAAAGTGTAGTACTGATCTCCACTGCTCTGACTTGGGGGGGGTGTGGGGGGGGGGATATCTATTCCCTACTTGAACTATGTGGATCCTGCAACCTGAACTTGGGCTTGTCAGCAGGTACCTTTTTTGAGACGTTTTGTGAGCCCTTGATAGAGGATTTTAATTAAACTTATTGCCCACTGGTATATAGAAGTTTTGGTGCAAGCCAAACCTTTTGACTTAGCATTTGTGTTAGACAGTCTTTTAGTTTTTAGCGACAGGGTTTCTCTGTAGCTCTGGCTGTCCTGGAACTCACTCTGTAGACCAGGCTGACCTCAAACTCTGAGGTCCACATGCCTTCCAAATGCTGGGATTAAAGGTATCAACATCACTGCCCTGCTTTGACAAGCATTTAAAACACCCGGATTGTCATTTTACCCTGCTGAGAGAATTAGATGGGGGTGGGGGTGGAGTTGTATAAATGGGCATCAATCATTTTAGCATCTGGTGCTCATTGTTCCCTGGCCTTCCATCAAGAAAAGGAGTCTAGTGATTTCCTTTCAAATAAACTCAGCAGGCTGGAGTCTTCCATTCTGGCACCTGACTTTTGATGTGAAAATAAGTTGCCTGATCTTCCCTATAGCAAACTTTCCAACCATGTCCCCTTTGCTGACAGGAAGGTATCTACCTCCAGGACCCTCAGGCGTTGGCTGTTCATGGAGAAGAGATTATGTGATTTTTCCCCTTTTCAAAATTTTTAAAAGTTCACAAAACACACGTCTTGTTAATGAAAATGATTCTGTAAATCTGCCCTATTTTGATGGCTTTGTCCTTTTATTTTTACAGTTTAGCTAGTGATTAACTGGAGCTTTTGATAATTGGCTTGTTTGAAGTAAAAGGTTTAATGTACTGATACATGAAAGGTTTTTCTTTTTAAAATAAGGAGTAATTACCACTATAAAATACTGTGGAACTGCTGTTCTAATTTCAAGATTTTAAAAACCTGCCAGTGGATCTAATTCCTTTGTACTGGCTGTTTTGCAGGATGGACATGGTATAATGTCAGCGTGGTTTTTTGTATGTGTTTTGCTCGAATCTCTCAGTGTGTGCGTTCTGCTTTCCAGCCATGAAGGATGACAGGAGAATGGAAGACAGAACAATGGCAGCAGTTACAGTCCCGAAGAAAATAGTTCCTCCAGGCTCCTTGATGGGCAGACAGACTTCACCTAGAAATCTTGTTCCAAAGAAGCTTCCTCCTTACCCTAATATGGCAGGAGCCAAACCAGCCATTAAGAAACTGCCTTCAGGCTTCAAGGGTACCATCCCCAAGAGGCCATGGCCCTCAGCCACCCTGTCAGGCACTTCTGCCAGGCAGGCAGGACCAACACCTGTGACAGCTGCTTCCAAAAAGTTGCCTGGCTCTGCTGCTGTGGCGGGAGTTACCAGGAAGCCAATGTCTGCCAACGTTCCTGCAGCCTCTCCAGCCCCAGGACGCCTAGGGCCTGTGAGCCCAGCTCCATCACAGCCCAATTCACAAATTCGGCAAAATATAAGGCGTTCCTTGAAAGAGATTTTGTGGAAAAGGTGGGCCATTGTGTATGTCCTATCTCCAGATGTCACACTGATGATCATATTCTGGATTGCCCCACTAGGCAAATGCCCCCTGGTTTATGTAATCCCTCTTTTCATTCTATTCAGAGTCAATGACAGCGATGACTTAATAATGACAGAAAATGAAGTAGGAAAAATTGCCCTCCACATTGAGAAGGAGATGTTTAACTTGTTCCAGGTTACTGATAATCGCTATAAGAGCAAATATCGCAGCATCATGTTCAACCTTAAGGATCCTAAGAATCAGGTCTGTGTGCCCCCGACTAGATGTTGGGAATCCTTGACCCAGAATAGACCCTCACTTTCATTTCTCTTAGCCTCAAACAGCATTTTCTGATATCCCAAACAGCA
Organism: Rhynchomys soricoides; assembly: GCA_019843965.1. NCBI lineage: Eukaryota > Metazoa > Chordata > Mammalia > Rodentia > Muridae > Rhynchomys > Rhynchomys soricoides. The sequence continues at coordinate 1,195,806 of JADRCH010000172.1, forward strand.
TTTGGAGATGTATATATCAAATATATATGTGGGTCATCATCTTCACTGCCAGAACTGGAGTTACTGGAGATTTTGTAACCCTCTCCTCCCATTCTATTAGATTAACTTCCCTACAAAAATCACATGCCCGCTGACCTAAGCTTGAAGTTTTTCATACCAATTTTCAGAGATATCTGATGTGTAGAGTAACATTTTTATTTTATTTTTTGAGACAAGGTCTTAGTGTAACCATAGCTGGCCAGGGATCAAGCTGGCCTCAAATTCTTAGGAGATCTGCTTGTTTCTGCCTAGCAGGTTGTGGAATTAAAAGTTCAAGTAACTTTCTCTCTTACCTTCTTCCTCAGCCACTTGACAGGGGCCAACCCTTGTAGTTCTTGACCAAGCCAGCCTGTTGCCTCTCCTGCTTTCTGCTGCTGGGGCTTGTTCACAGTGTTCTCTTGACTCTGAACACACACACCCTAACCTCCGTGTTTTAGAACCAGAATCAAATGCCTTGGCTGCATCGCCTAGAAGTGATGTATTCCTGCCTTCATTTCTAACTTTTTTGGGAGGGTGGGGACAGGGTCTCACTGTAGCTCTGGCTAGCCTCAAACTTCGGCCCCGATGTTGGATTGAAAGCCTATACAGTCTGTCCTTTTAACTACTTTTTTTTTTTTGGAGGCAGAATCTTATGCTTCTGTTTCCCAGGTGCTAGAATTATGTATGCCACTTCCACTAACTTTTTAACCTATATTCCAAGTTGTATACATGATTTATGATCCTGACAAAGCAGAGAATTGGCAGATGTCCTTGAAGTTGACTCTCAGCTGGATTATTGCTGCCTACTTCAGAGAGGCTGCTCACAGCTGGTTGAGGGTACATTCCTACACTGTGTGTGGGTCCGTACTTGGAGTATTCAGGGTCCATCTGATTTCCATTGTGCTGCTTTGTTTTTCATATTGACCTAAAGTAAAATATATCACTAAAAGTTTATGAATGAGGAGATAAAAGGTGCTTTTCCTTTCTTTTCTTAAAATAGGGGCTCTTCCATCGTGTTCTTCGAGAAGAAATCTCCTTGGCAAAACTTGTCAGAATGAAGCCTGAAGAACTTGTGTCTAAAGAGCTTTCTATGTGGACAGAGAAGCCCACAAAATCTGTAAGTGCTGAGGTGGATAGCTGCCTGAGGCCCTAGAAGTTTCCGTTTTCTAGAAGTCAATAAGCTAATTGTACAATGGATGAATATTCCTCCTACCTAGAACCCAAGGCTGAAGCCTTCATTTCTGTCCTTGTAGGTGATGGAGTCCAGGACTAAGTTGCTTAATGAAAGCAAGAAGAACACTACTAAACCAGAAACCATTCCTGACATGGAAGATTCTCCACCAGTATCAGATTCAGAAGTGAGCATTTGGGGTGTCTGGTGTTTGCACAGAGACCGATGTCTCTTACCTGCTTTCAATGCATTAAATCACTGAGAAAGTCACTGCCCTTTACACAAGTCCATATGTGTGCAGGTGGCAATGCTTTCCAAGTGCCTGTGCTTATTAGGAAGATGTGGGTTTCTCAGGTATTTAAGACAGTCTCTCTTTGCAACTTAGTCTGGCCTAAAACTTTTCACTCTAGGATTTTGGGGGTAGAGACTGCTGCGCCGCTACACCTGGCTTAGTGGGATTTTTCTCCAGTTTTTTTTTCTTTCCAAAGACAGGGTTTTTCTGGGTAGCCATGACTATCTTGGAACTTGCTTTTTAGACCTGGGTGGTCTTTAACTTGGAGATCTGCCTGCCTCCCCCTCTGGAATGCTGGGGCTAAAGGCCTATGCCACTCCCATGCCTGGCTCTCCACTGGTTCTTCATTGTTTGTAGTATTAACTTGGAGATGGATTGAATTTGGAAAATAAATTATCTACTTGAACCAAGCATGTTGGCACTTTCTAGATCAGCAGTTCTCAACCTGTGGGTTGAGACCTCTTTGGGGGTCAAACAACCCTTTCACAGGAGTTTTCAGATATCCAGCATATCAGATTCTTACATTACAAATCATAAGTTTCAAGATAACAGTTAAGAAATAGCAACCAAAATAATTTTATGGTTGTGACTACAACATGGGGAACTGTATTAAAGGATCTCAGCATTAGGAAAGTTAAGAACCACTGTTATAGATAGAAAGAGGACCGGGAGTTTTCAGGGTCATCCTCTGCTACATTGTGGGACAGTCTCAAGAAAACAACAAAGGCAAGATCTACTTGCATTTCACTTGTAGGAACAAGAATCAGTACGAGCCGCCCCTGAGAAGAGCACAGCACCTCTCCTGGATGTCTTCAGCAGCATGCTGAAGGACACAACAAGTCAGCACCGAGCCCATCTGTTTGATTTAAACTGTAAAATCTGTACAGGTGAGCATAATTTAGGGGCTGAAACTATGGAAATAAGACAAAACTTGGTTTTGTTTAAAATTACTCTTCTAACTGGCTGTATTCCAGCCACGTTTACTAACTAGCTGTATTCCAGCCACGTTTAGACAGTGGTTTCCGGACTTGTGTAGCCTTGCCTCGGTTGTGCTGCTTTCATTTGACATTCCCTTCACCATAACTGAGCTAAGCCCTTGAACGTGTTCTCCTCCCATCAGGTCAGGTTCCATCGTCAGAGGACGAACCAGCTCCTAAGAAGCAAAAGCTTTCATCTTCTAAGAAAGAAGACTTGAAGCCTAGGCAAGACAGCTCTCTACCTGATGCAGTTCTTAACCCTGCTGATGAAGGGATTGCAGAGACTCCGCCTGAGAACGCCTCAGAGCCGGACATGGAGAGTGTATCCAGTCTGAACCAGGAGAGGAAGTGTTTTGCTGAGTCTCTAGGCGACAGCCATCCTGAGCCCTCTTCTCTGGGTGGCCTTTCTCCCTCTTCTGCCTCTGGTGGAAGTGGGGTGGTCACCACAGTCACAGTGTCTGGTCGAGACCCCAGAACTGCCCTGAGTGGGTCATGCACAGTCACAGCCTCCATGGCAGCCCATCTGGACAACTCCCAGATTTCAGAAACCAAACTGGACATGCAAAAGCCTACGTTGACTTCTGCGGTGGTGCCCAAGTCCATACTGGCTAAGCCATCCTCCTCTCCTGACCGGAGATACCTGTCAGTATCACCAGCACCAAATACAAGGTATATTTTAGGTGGGGTCTGAGCAATCCTCCAACCCTTTCCTTTAGACTTAGACTGACCAGGAAACTGATGAATCTTTACTGTCCTATAAATGCTCAATTTCTCGGATGCCTAGTTAATAACATTCAGGTCTCAGATACAAAAGTTTTAACTTAATGGCTATTCCGATTTGTTGCTTATTCAACTTATTTTCTTGACCAAATGTCTTAAGTCATTATGACTTAATAGTTATTGGTAAGTGGAAGCCACCAACCTTAGGATTCTCTTTTGCTCCCAAGTATGAAGTCACCATACTTTGAAATATCCATTGTACAAAAGGAAATTAATGTGTTTTTTATTGTTTTGTTTTACAGCATTTCAGAATCACGATCCCCACCAGAAGGAGACACAACCCTCTTTTTGTCTCGACTCAACACGATTTGGAAAGGATTTATTAATATGCAGAGTGTAGCAAAGTTTGTCACTAAGGCATATCCTGTCTCTGGGTGCTTGGATTATCTCAGTGAGGTCAGAGCCAAGAACACTTTCTCTCTCCTTCTCCCTCTCCCCCTCCCTCTCCCCCTCCGTCCTTCCCTTCTTCTCTCCCTCTCCCCTGTACCCTCTCCCTTATGTGTGTGTGTGTGGGAGGGGGGGTGGGGGTGGGGGTGTCTGTGTGGGTCTGTGTTTGTTTCTGTGTGTTCATGCTGCCCTATGGCAGCAGGTTATGCAGTATGGGCCAGAGACAGAAATGTGAACCAGAAGTCAGGCATCCCAGTTCCCTGCCTCATCTTCTGAACCAATATTCTTGGAATGCATGTGATTAGCCTCCCACACTGGCATTAGGTGACACTTTTCTTTAAAGTTGTGGTTTCATTGTGTCAGACTGCAGCTCAGGTGTTCATTGCATATTATTCTTGTGTAGGATTTGCCAGACACCATCCACATCGGTGGAAGAATTGCTCCAAAGACTGTGTGGGATTACGTTGGCAAACTCAAGTCATCGGTGTCAAAGGTACCTGCACACAGTGTGCTGGCTGCAGCAGTGGGAGGTTGTGTGTGCTCACACTTTGATTATCATTTATAAGTACATGAAGGTGTGAAGTGTACTTGAGCATAGTGTCTGTTTGTCATGATGTGTGAGTGCATTCAGATTTTAGTAAGTACACAGGCTTTGTGTCTCCTTAGTAATGACTGAGGGAAAAGAAAGCAACTTGGAGGCATTTTGGCTCAGGCACAAAATCTTAGCTCACACACAAGCCTCAGATCATCTGCAGGTAATTAATTGTATGAAGACTCTTTTGGAAGTGGTCTGTAATTCGTACCAGGCTGAGGGGAGGTAAGCCACGTATAATGACTGTCTAGTGTGTGGAGATACCCAGATGGCACTTGCTGATGGTGTATCCTGTCTGTGGTGGTCCCGTATCACAGGATTAGTGAAAGCTTGCTTGGTTGGTGTCACACACGCCTCAACTGATAACTGTACATAATTACTCACCCGAAGTCCTGGGAGTGGCAGTGGTTGGCCCAGCAGTCTGACTGGAACCTGTGTTCTTTACCCTGGATTTGTGTTAAAGAGTATGCAATAGGACTGACAGTCAGGTCAGAATTACTAGACAGTGTGCCTTAGGGTCCACATCGGAAGGAGGATTGAGCATGCTTCCCTGTGCTCTGTTTCCTTACAGGAGCTCTGTCTGATCCGCTTCCACCCTGCCACCGAGGAGGAGGAGGTTGCCTACATCTCTCTCTACTCCTATTTTAGCAGCCGTGGCCGCTTTGGGGTTGTAGCTAATAACAACAGGCATGTCAAGGACCTGTACCTGATTCCGCTGAGTGCTAAGGACCCTGTGCCATCCAAACTCTTGCCTTTTGAGGGCCCAGGTAAGCACCCAGTTTCTGGGAGGTGATTAGGTCCAGCCAGTCCCCACACAGTCCTCTTCACTAACATAGTCCTCCCAGGTTGTCACAGGGACATTGGCCCCCTGGCCCAAATTCCCAGGAACTAGATTAGGATAACCAATGGAACCATGCATGGCAGGAGAATCTGTTCTCGGAAATGTAGGCACATAGCTCTAAAAATATCTCAGTTTGTATGAAAATTGACCCTCTGCTTAAAACCAAATTGTTTGCTGCCTCAAACCAGAGAGCTGTTCAAATGTCAGGACCAAGAATCAGACCTAGAGAGGAGAGACAGGGCCTTCCTGGATCCAGGGGTGCCTTCTACTCCAGAAAGGAGGTTGCTGTTGCCTTGTCACTCTACTTAAAGTGAGCTGGCCTCTTCCATTCCAAGGGACTTCTCCACAGGACTGGATTCCTAAGGGGTCCAGTAACTGCCCCCCATAGAAAAGCATCCTAAAATGACTGCTCTTCAGTCACTGCATATATTTATTGTAAGTTCTTTCATCTTTTGCAAACTACTTAGATTTATTTGCTCTTTCCTTAGAAGTATTATTTAACAGATTACATACAAAGAAATACAAGGTGGGGTTCAGATGACATGGAGGGGCCTGGTCTAGTGGTGTGTGGTTCTGCTGAGCACCATCAAGGTGTTCTCATGGCCTCAATTAGATCATTGGCACTAGGTGCCTGAAATGGTCATTTCTGTCATGTCCCCAGAGGATTAGTCTTATTAGCCCACAGGTTTGACATGTGCTAAATATTCTTGAACGTGCTGTCATAGTAGTTCCTGAATACCCCAAGGCCTGTAGCCCACACCACTTGGACTGCACCTAAACTGGCTAGGATGCTGAATGCCCAAGCCCATTGCCCCAGTCACAGCCCTCTACTAACTACAGACTATTCCTAGTTCATGGCATGGGTTTACCTGTGCCTGCAGTTACACAATATGTGCACATGAAGGTGTGGGTTTGTGTCATAATGCTGGGTTAAACGTTAGTGGCATGACACACTAGATGAGTTTTAGTGCCCAGCACATTTCAAAAGCAAAGTGTACTAGTACGTTCTGTGAAGCCGTGTTGGGGATTTAACAATAAAAAAGCCACCACCTGGGTGGCAGAAGGTGCCCTGGAAGTGCTTGATGACAGCCACGTGAAGAGCTCTGGCCAGCATATTCATGACCATGGGCAAAGAGGTTTCCAGTTCTCCTGGAAGTGAAGATCCAGAAGCTGACCCTTGGCACCTGTGTGAAGAGCAGCCAGTTACTTAGCTGTGTCTCAGCTGGCGGGTAGGAGTTTATGTCCATGTCTGGTGCCTGTAGTAAGGACAGGTATTGCCCTGGGTACCTTCCTCTCTGGTGGAAAAGCACCCCTTTTATCTCAGAACCCAGAGTTAGATCCCTTGCCTCCTGTTTGCTTATAAACAAAAGCAGCACTTCCTCCTTCATATTCTCTCTACCTCATCTTCATCTCAGCATTGCCAAGTGAGGACAGACTGTTGGGAGAGACTGTTAAGCCTGCAGAGTACATGGGCATTGGGGTGCATGGGACCCTTAACCAAATAGGACTTGGAGGAGGTTCCCAGTGGCCAGAGCCGGGAAGAAGAGCACCAGAGGAATGGCACAGCCATTGTTGGTGCACAGTCATCTGGGTGCAGGGTGGTGGGATAACCAGCTAAGGCAGGGCAAGGTCACAGTGTGCTTCCAAGTGACAGGAATTGGGACTTGGCATACTTTATTTCCACTAAGTGATGGGCACTGACCACCAAGACTCGTGTTCAGTGGCTGGCCAAGTAGAGATACACATGCTGAGACCATGACACTGAAGGGTGCACTCAAAAGGTAGGGCTCTAGAAAAGTAATGAAATATTTCATAATTAGACTGCTTTTAATGATACTGTTGCCACAATTACATGTGTGTGATATTTGTACACTGTCAGTGTAAACAGCCTTGGTCTAGTCCAGGCTTGTAGCTGGACCTGCCTTATGTACTGATGGCTTGACTTGGCATTTTCTAGGTGTGTGTGTGTGTGTGTGTGTGTGTGTGTGTGTGTGCGCGCGCGCGCGCGCGCGCACACACACACAAGGGGGGTGATTTTGATTATGCTTGTGTGTACTGTATGTGTACAAGGATGGGCTGGATCCTTTTCCTGGCTTGATTTTATCTATCTTCATAGCATCTAATCTTAACAGAAGCCCTGGACTCCTTGGGCCATCTACAGATGATAGCTCTGTTCCCTTAGCCAACCTGTAGCCCCACATGAGTACCAGCTATCCAAAAAGCTGGGGTCATCACACATACCTAGGAAATTCCTGGGGCTTGGGTCTGAATACTCAAAGCCCTCTGGTTGTAGAGGCTCTGCCTTTAGGCTAGGAGTGGTGAAGTTCTAGCCTTAAGCTGCTATCATAGTAGGTGCAAGGATATCCTGCTATGATCAGGTAGAGTAGTCCCATGTAGTGTACATACCAAAGATCATGATGGGAGTAGAGAGAGGGCCTTGAAGGAAAGTGACCCACTGGTTTATGTACCTCAGTTTCTACACATGGGGCCACAGATGGTCTTCCATCTGAACTCAGAGCCAAGTAGTTTCTGATGTTGGTCTCTTGAGCTCTATTTTTATTATTTGAAGGAAGATGAGACCTCAGAAGTACTCTGGCCACACCCGAGGACACCCCCTGCCAGCAATTGGTTCTTGCTATAACGTTTGTGGTTCACACACCCAGCCAATGCATCCTGAGCTGCTGGGTTTCTTAATGACACTAGTGCCCTTGCGGTTTTATAATGATTTTCCACAAAATGCTGTCTGTTCTTACTCTGCCGGACACTGATGTTTATTATCTAGTGTGGGTATTTCAAAAGACAGCGAGGAAACCTAGGTTCCTCTGAGTCCGCTGTCCATCCTCTCCAAAAGTTTAGATGCTGTCTTAAAGCCACCAACAACTCAGACAACTTGTGGCCTTAGTCAAGGGAGCAAGACTAGTTACAGGACTTCCCCATCTACCCAGCCCTGACAGCATTGAGTCCAAAACCCACGCACCCACTTGCTATTCACTGGGGTGCACAACCCGGTTGGAGAAAAAATGAAGGCACTTGGTTCTGATGTTGATGGCTGTTGTACCCTCAGTCCTTTCAGAATGCAGCCAGTCTGCTTCCCAAACCACCCTCAGGTGCGCTGAGGGAAAGGGCGTGCCTCTATACATAGAAAGCATTCCTCAGGGAGTGTCAACTCCAGTGTCTTTGTGTTTACTTTAAATAATCCATTAGCTGGAAAGTTCTATGCTTTGAAATATTAGCAGGTAAGCATTCCAGTTTTCTTGTGTATGTATCAAAGCCTTGCACAGAAACTGTAACCAAAGTCAAATATGGTGTTGAATGGAATGTACTACTTTGACGATCTAAATCAATAAAAATATGTCATGGAAACTGGTCATTGTTTGTTTGACTTGGAACCATGTGGTAGCTAGGGTCACTTGCCCTAGGTCTGCCTCTGCTCCTTGTAAGCCAGCATAACTCTCTTCTGGTAGTACAGTGGCTCCCAGTGTCCTGCCAGGTGGTGCACCCAGAGGGCATGCAGACTGGCTTGCTCCATGGTGTCCTTTGTTCTTGGGCACCTGGAAGAAGATGGACAGCGCCCTTGTTACCCCAAGTATGCACTGGGTGCAGTGGCTTTACCCTGGTCTTAGAGCATCAGAGTGCAGGAAGGACATGTGCGCGAGTGTGTGTGTGCTACGTGGGTTGGGAGTATACAGTTCCCTCATTTGCCAAGTGTGTCCAAGTCATAACTAACTAAAAACTCCACAGTTTCTGATGCAGCAGGTAAACATTTCGTTTTAACAGATTCAGACCATAAAAGGATTTTCACTTTGAACATTTCGAACATACTGTTAGATTTGGGGATAAAGGTCAATTTGACAGGTATGAGGTCAGCAGGAGTCAGCTTTGGGATGATTCTGCTAATGAACAGGAATGGTAGCATGCACACACGTCACAGCACCACCACCCCACTGTCTGTGGAAGCAGTAGGTTCTACATTTTGTAGACTGTTGCTGACATGACTGGATCCAGGTCCTGAGAGATTAACTGGCACAGTTTTTCAGTTGCACCCTTGTCTGGTTTCTCTTTCCTGTCTGATACCCCTGAGTCAAGGCCGACATCTGCTCTCATACACAAGAAACAACACTAAACCATGTATCCTGTAGGACAGCACATTTTACCTGCATCTGGCATGTCAGTCTCCCCATGCTTGTTTTCCTCATTGTGTGACTTGACAGCCTTATAAGAACCTCAAGGATGGTGGTGAGCAAGTAGCTGCCACCCTGTGTAGTGGCTGGCTCTTGTGAACCTCACATCTGTACTGCAGCCGGAGTGTCCATTGCTTCTCAAGGCCATACACCCCACACTCCAGGGAGCTGAATTCTTAACCTGATGGTTGACAAAATGCAGCAATCCTGGAAAGTGGACCCCAAGAAACCTGGACCTCCACTGCCCCTCCTCCAGGTGTGGGGCTGAGATGGAGAGTTGGACCCTTTGACCTTCATTGGAGTTTCCTATGTGTCACACCTTGCTTATACAATGGAGCAGAGTCATTAACGTTGGGACATGCATGCCCTCCTCAGCGAAGATACTTCCAAGGCCCAAGACGAATAATTAAATTTGATTGTTGACAAGATTACACTGATCCGGGGGTGCTAGCTAATAGATTTGGGTTTGTTTGTTCTTGTTTTGACTTTGGTTTGGGCTGTCCTGGAAGTCACCATATAGTCTGTAGTGACTAGACTCATCATATAGTTGGCCTTGAACTCTTGAAGATCCTCCTACCCTCACACTCCTGAGTGGATAATGCATATGAGCCACCATTCCCTGTGAATATTGTTTCAGAATAGGGCTGTACATTCTGGGGAGGTTAGCCAGAAATGTAAAGAACATGGACCAGCCTGTGGAGCCCTGCGGTGTGCACACAATGGCAAGGTGACTTAGAAGCATCTGCTGGTGAGATGCTATTCTAGGCAGCCTGCAGTGGCTCAAAAGCTGCATAAAATAAACAGCTACCAGTTGGAGCATCCTGCTGTGCTGGGACACAGGTTTTTTTGTTTTGTTTTGTTTTTTTAAAAAAAAGAGTACCCTAGATCCCATTTTGACTTTGGTTGCAGTAGAAGACTACTAGAACAGGAGTCTGATACAGTGGAGGGCTCATCACCTATACTTAGGTGGTCTGAAAGCCCTTTCTGGAATGAGGTAATAAGGTCCCTCTTGTGAAGGACTACTGATCAGCAGGAAGCCACTCTCCCCACCCCCAGCCCTTAGCACTGTTCCCCCCTCATAGCCCGCCACTCCCACACCCCCAGCTAACCTAGTGTCAGATTCTAGGAAGAGCCTGGCTTACAGAGCCATCCAGTAACCCATTTGAGGCCCAAATGTTCCAACAAATTTTCATAACTAACTTGTGAGCTCTGGCCATTTTCTACAGACTTGCCCAGAAAGGCTATAAATATGGGTTAGCAATTACTCTAGACTATAGATCTTAAGCCATATAGTACCTAGGAAGCAGATAGCAGCTGCTATTTTTAAGTTTTAAGTCCCCATAATTTCTCTTTAGAATACTTGATAGCCTTCCACACATTCTAATTGGGGAAATTTAGATGTTCAGTGAGATCGGCCTGCTCTCCAGGGTTTTACCTGCCTTCCAGCTCTTTCTCTGATACATACCAGACAATTACAGCCCTATCAGTTTTCAATGTCCCTCCAGGAAGTAAGAGCACGGAGAAAGAGGAGGAAAGAGGGAGGAGGGCTTGGTCTCGGGCCTGTTCCCCATTGTGTGTTAAGCTTTACTGGGATTTAGGAATTGTGGCACTCTTAGAACTAACCTCATATGTCTAAAAGCAATTGTTTACAGTAACTTGAACACAGAGGCTTTGATGATTTTAAGTACTTAAAGATTATAATATGAATATATTTTTATAAAAACAAATTAAGTAGTATGATCAGATTGATAGCTTCTTTCACTTTACATTGTACCCTTGACACTATGTCATTCCCCCACCACCCCCCCAAGTTAAAACTTTTGTGACCTGGACTTTTCCTTGCTTTGTCCTACATACAGCCGTGGGAAGCTGGCATTCCTGAGTTGGCTTGCCACACTGTTTTAGAGTAGTCTTTGCCTTTCAAAGCAGTGTGCCCTGAATCTCCCTAGCACTTCCTCCCTGGAGTGTGGCCATTACCACCATTTGCAATGGTGATAATGTTTTTTCATTCAAGCCCAGGACTCAGTGTTTACATAGACTTAAGCAGTAGGTGGTTGGTAGTTGCTTTGTAATCCTGCTGTATCCTGAGCTCACAGCATGGGATAGCGGTTGTGCCCACCATTCATAGCTCTCATAGCTCTCATAGCTCGGTAGTAACTACTTGACCTGTGAGTGTCCAGTGAGGTTTGTTTTAAACTGAGCTTTGTCTTTCCTTAAAATAATTTTGACACCAGACACTAAACTCACTGTATTGCTTGTGTGTCATTGTAGCTTCAGTTTAATGGGTCCCTAACTAAATATTTGCTAACGTAGTATATTTAACTTAATGTGCGTTAAATTTAACTTAATATGTTAAAGCTAAAAGGGGGTTGCTCTCTTCTGGCATGCAGAAGGGGCAAATGAGAGAGTAGAGCTGAGACTTAAAACATCGTCGGCCCTGCCAGTCAAATGTTCCAGTAACCAGTGGCTGCTTGTCTCTCATCTTTTCTGTAGCTTTCTCATTTCAGTAACTGGAAAGACATAGTATGAGTTCTGGTGTGGGGTGGGATCGCTCATGACTGGAGTTCTTGTCTTGTGGTTTCTGATTAGGCATTGATCTATCACAGGCACCTTTCAGACTCCTAGAGGTTGTACTGGGTGTATATGTTGGTACATTCAGGGACTGGAGTCTCTCGGACTTCTGCTGCAAACAGCTTCTCTAACGTAGCACTTTATTTTACCACAGAATACCTCCTTTTCTGCCTGTTGAAGTTCCCCCACAAAAAGCCATGGAGGAGGTTGGGAGCTAGGCTCAGATTCTAAAGTTGGTATGAATATTTTGTTTTCCAGGTCTTGAATCACCACGTCCAAATATAATACTTGGGTTAGTAATCTGTCAGAAAGTGAAACGTCCTTCAAGTGCTGGCGAGTTAGACAGGACAGATGAGAAGCGGACTCGACTCCAACAGGAAGAAACTGAAACTTCAGTCTATCCCAAAGTAACTACAGCTTTGCCGTTCGAGAAGAAGCCTCCCAAGTACAACGTGCAGTCTGCAGATACAGCTGCCAGCAGCACCACACCCCCTGGCTCTCCTCCACCCCCTCCTCCTCTTCCTGAACCCCCAGTATTGAAAATACTGTCATCCCTCAAGTCAGGGTCCACCAGCACTGTCACAGCGCCCACCACATCAGCAGTGACCACTACCACAGCTTCCCCTGTTACTGCTGCCACTTCAAAAACAGCTTCGCCTCTGGAACACATCCTGCAGACTCTCTTTGGGAAAAAGAAATCATTTGAGCCATCTGGTAAAGAATCTGTTGGGTCTGCTCTGTCTCCACATCAGGATTCCAAGGCCAAGGGGGAGGATGCCATGTCAGCAGCTCCTTTGTTGGATCCAATTGTTCAACAGTTTGGTCAGTTCTCAAAAGACAAGGCTCTGGAGGAAGAGGAGGAAGATGACAGGCCCTATGACCCTGAAGAAGAGTACAACCCTGAGCGAGCCTTTCATACCCTGCTTGCTGATCCAGGGAGGCCTCATGATGTGCAAAGTGTTCCTGAGACAGCTGAGAGGGAAGAGGTGGCCTATGACCCAGAAGATGAGACCATCTTAGAAGAAGCCAAAGTGACCATTGATGACTTGCCCAATCGCATGTGTGTGAAAGTCAGCTCCACAGAAAGGCCTTCAGACTTCACCACTGAGGCCTCCAATGCCTCTCTGGTAGAGCAGCAGAAAATGCTAGAAGAGCTGAATAAGCAGATTGAGGAGCAGAAGAGGCAGCTGGAGGAACAGGAAGAAGCCCTTCGACAGCAAAGGGCTGCTGTGGGTGTGTCCATGGCACACTTCTCTGTGTCAGATGCATTGATGTCTCCACCTCCCAAGTCTTCCTTGGGCAAGACAGAGCTGTTCTCTCAAGAACAGCAAGCCCCAGACCCAAATCAGGGAGCCCTGAGCACCAACCACAACTTAGACTCAAGACAAAGTAGGGACCCAAGGCAGGCCCGGCGGCTTGCTGCGGAAAACACTGAGAATGAATCCCTTCCTAAGGCTCCCACAGGAAGCACTCCTGGCCCACAAAGCACCCTACCTGCCAGGGAGACTCCTGCTGGGACTGCAGTAGTCCAGGGGCCTGGGCTGGCTGCAGAAGCCAAGGAGTCAGTGGCTGTTCCCTGGGCTCCAGGTGAAAACACTGTGTTGAGACCTGAACATGGCATCCAGAAATGTGAGCACCCTGGTAACCCTGTCTCATTACCCCTGGACACCAGCCACCTTCCTACAGCTGGGGATGGCACAGCCAGGCCAACACCTCCCCGCAGAGTGCTGTTGCCCACACCTCCTAGCACCACCTTTTCACCCAGCTTCCCTTTGCAACCTGAGGCCCAGAATTTCAGTTCTGGAGGCAGGGAGCCTTTCTCAGGGCCCACATTCATGTCTCAGGAAACATCTCTTGGCTCATCCCAATATGAGGACCCCAGGGGTGCTCAGTCTGCTGGGAGGAGTGACAGCCCAGTAGCTGATATGGAGGACAACAGAGAGCCACAGCCCAGGCTCGGTGACGGCACTACTTCATTCCCCCCACCTGGGCAGAGGGGAGGGGGCCCTCAGCCTCAGTTTCCTGGCCAGCGTGAACCTGCACCACGCACTTTTGGGATGTCGGGTCATCATGGCCCCAGTTTCCCAGGACCTAGGGGGCCAGTTCCTCCTTTTTCAGAAGAGAACATTGTTCCTAACAGTGATGGATCAAGAGGCCCTCCACCTACCAGATTTGGGGCACAGAAGCCACCAATCCCTTCCTTATTCTCTGGGCAACATGGGCCACCTCCCTATGGGGACAACAGGGGACTCTCACCTTCTTATCTTGGTGGGCCCAGGGGAGGAGCACCAGCCCAATTTGAAGATCGCAAGGATCCTCATGGGGAGAAAAGGGAATTCCAGGACACTCCGTACAACGAGATGACTGGTGCCCCTGCTCAGTGTGAAGGGCCAGATCAGGCCCAGTTCATGGGAAACAGGGCACCCTTTCAGTTTGGAGGCCAGAGACGGCCACTGCTAACTCAGATGAAAGGGCCCCGTGGAGGACCTCCACCCTCTCAGTTTGGAGGTCAAAGGGGACCACCACCTGGTCATTTTGTGGGCCCACGTGGGCCCCATCCTAGTCAGTTTGAAACTTCCCGGGGCACTCACCCTGGCCAGTTTGAAGGGGCAAGGGGCCAAGCACCTGGTTTTATGCCAGGCCCCCGCGGCGTTCAGCCCCAGCAATTCGAAGAGCAGAGAGTGAACTCACCACCAAGGTTTGCGGGCCAGAGAGCATCGGCACCCCTGCCGTACGGAGGACCACGGGGGCCCGCACCCTTTCCTGAAAAAAATGAGCAGGCGCCTTCTCGATTTCACTTTCAAGGCCCATCTTCACAGCCCGTGAAGCCTCCCCCTCGGCCCCTGTTGGAACTACCAAGCCATCCTCCTCAGCATAGGAAGGACCGATGGGATGAGGCAGGCCCAGCCACTGCCCTGCCTTCCAGTGCTGGGCCTGGACAGGGCCACGAGGCCGACGGGCAGTGGGCCACATCAGAGTTCCGAGAAGGCAAAGGCCATGAGTATAGGAGCCCAGCTTTTGAAGGGAGACAGAGGGAGCGATTTGAAGCAGGACCTAAAGAAAAGCCTCTGGAAGAGCCTGAAGCCCAAGGGTTGGAAAGCCGGCAGGGTCGGGCATTTGAGGATAGGAGGCGAGAGCGAGAGAGAGGCAGAAACTGGAGTCGAGAAAGAGACTGGGAGAGGAGCCGGGACTGGGACCGGCATCGGGAGTGGGACAAAGGCAGGGATAGGAGCTCCAACAGGGACAGGGAGCGAGACACCGACAGGGCTAAGGAATGGGACCGGAGCCGCGAGAGAAGCCGGAATCGCGACCGGGACCGTGAAAGGCGGCGAGACCGAGACAGGTCCCGGAGCAGAGACCGAGACAGGGACCGTGAGAGAGCCCGAGACAGGGACCGGGACCGAGGCCGGGACCGGAAGGACCGCAGCAAGAGCAGAGAGAGCCCTCGGGACCTGAAGCCTGAGGCCAGGACCTCTGAGGGGGGCCCTGCTGCAGCCCAGGCCTAGAGGCCATTGCACTCAGGGCTGGTGACACGATCCGCTGGTGTGGACAAAGACCTGTGTCAGCTATTGTGTATATAGGCTCAGCCTGGCAAAGACCCCTTTAAAAGCCAAGTGTATAAAATGTGTTGAGCAAAGAGTTTTTGAAATAGCTATGAACTTATATGCAGGATATAATATTCTGGACTTCAGGAATTACTGTAATTTTGTGTATAATGGTTTGTTATGAAATTTCCCAACTTTACAATTCTGATTTTTAAAAATATTTCCATTTAATATTAGAGAAATGGGAAAATGTCTATAAAAGCATATTGCTTTTTTCAGATTATAAAGTTTTTTCCAATAACCTGACTGGTGTAAGTTTTAAGGGGATTTCAGTGGACCTTAGAGCTAGCTTTCCCTTTGTAGCGATCTCTGCTTCCCTCTATCCAGGGGCTCTCTCTCAGTGCTTTCCTACTCAGAAAGCACTGTTGCAGGGGTGAGCTGGGGCTGTGCACAGTTGCAGCTGTGGGAGAACTGCCTTCTGAGGCCCGGCTCCCAGCAATGCATCACCTTAGAAGTTTTTTCAGAATGTAATTAGAGAAATAATCTATCCTAGTGGAAATTGTTACATTTTAAATAGCAATTTATTTTTAAATGTTCAAATTTATCAGCCTAAAGAAAGAAGCAAAGCAGTTCAGAGCAGTTTAAGAGGGAAGAGACAGGAGTCAAGCGTTGCCCGTTGCTGCCCTCTGAGTGGCTCTCTGCAGATTCACAGATTCCAGACAGGTGATGGGTTTGGAAGCTTCTCAGTGGGATGGGGCAATGTTTGTACCAAACCTGGAAACAAGGAGGATGGTGGGGAAGCAGCCTGCTTCATGAAAGGATGTCTGCTGTGCAGCCCTGGCTGCCTCTGAAGACAAGGCCGGCTTACCTGCTGTGCAGCCCCGGCTGCCTCTGAAGACAAGGCCGGCTTACCTGCTGTGCAGCCCCGGCTGCCTCTGAAGACCGCTGTGAAGACCGCTGTGAGAAGGCCGGCTTATCTGACTGTGCAAATATGTTTGATAGCTCCTTTTATATTTTCATAAACTTACTTTTTCAGATAATTAGCTTCGTTTGTTCTTCGGAGTCTTATTTCACTGTTCATCACTACAGATTTTTTCACTTTATAGCACAGATGTTTAAGTTGAAAAGACATGGGAAAATAGCAATTTGGGATATTTGCTATTGTAAACCAAATAGTAGGTTAAATTACATGAAAGTGTCAGTTTCAACATCTAATAATATGTGATGTGTTTTTTTTTTTTTAAAAAAAAAAACATGTAAAGTAAAATTTTCTAACTTAAATGCACAAGCATAAAAATCAAGTGTGTTTCTTTAGGTTTACTTTGTAGAATTTTCTGTACATTGTATTTTGTATTGCAGAGTGTTATATCACTGTCCATTGAAACACAGGACTTCATAGGTTTTGTTACTTGAAGTAGAATAAATATCTACAGAGTTCTTGTCTCTCTTTTCACTCAACCTTGACCTCTAGTTATCACAGGTACAGGCAAAGGCATCCCACTCCCAACTGGCAGCCCTGCTTCTGTGCTGGGTGCTGCCTCCTGTGAGGTATCGGGGCCCATAGAGTAATGTGCTGGCTGGTATTCTCTACAGAACCCTGACTGCAGGTTCATGGGATTGCAGGAAGCCTGGAGGTGTCACAGGAGGCAACCTGTGTCAGAGCAGAGGGTAGTGGACCAAAAATGCACAAGTGCCATGGGTAGAATCCAGCCTTTTACTGCTGGCTTTTTAAAAGGAGCTGAGCTGTAGAGCCAACCATTCTAGTGGAGTTGGGCCAGCTCCTGTGCATGTGGTCCTGCCCTTGACTGCCACCTACTAGTAAGACCTGGGCCTATCCCAGCTGCTATATCCCCTGAAGTGTTTGTTGGGGTGTGGAGGCTGAAGGCAACTCACTCACCAAAGAAGCCCCTGACAGCCATTCCCCCTTTCTGTTTTAAGACGGTCTCACTATATAGCCTCAAATTCACAGCAACCCTGTTTCAGCCTCCTGAGTTCTGGGGTCACAGACTGGCACCATTACCTCTAGCTCCCATCTTAACTTGTTCCTACATGTATGCCTTGGCTGGGTTATGTCACTTGTATTCATTCTCAAGCTCTGTGAAACCTATTGCAGGGTTTGGTGAGTAAAGCTTCCAGCTCTGGCACACCTGAGAAGCCAGGATAGGGGGAATGGAAGGAGTTATTAGGCCCCAGGGTATAATAGTGCCCTCCACCTCATACTAGACCCCTGGCAGCACCATCTGGGACATAGATTACCAAGTCCAGTAACAAGCAAGCAATGGTGTCTGTGTCATGCCAAGGGCAACAACCACGGGGAAGGCAACTGGCAGGTACTAGATCTCAAACCTGCTTCCCACAGCAGCTCACAGTGTGAGTGTGGAAGGGGGCGTCCAGTCAGTTCTACACCCAGCGGACTGTCGGTAATGTTTACATATTTGCTTTCCTCATTGCTGTGACAGAAGATCTGACAGAAACAAGGAGGGACGGAAGGACTTACTCTGATTAGTAGTCCAGGGGGATTCGGTGCGTCGTGGAGACTGGAACGGTGGGAGCTTGTGGCGTGTCCTTTTCTCATCTTAGTGAATCAAGAAGCATTCCTGGGGCTGGACAGACGGCTCAGCGGTTAAGAGCACTGGCCACTCTTCCAGAGGCCCTGAGTTCAAGTCCCAGCACCCACACGGTGGCTCACAACCATCTGTAAATGGATCTGATGCCCTCTTCCTGCATGCAGATGTACTAACGATAGAGCGCGCGCGCGCACACACACACACACACACACACACACAATGAATCTTTTTTTAAGAAAAAGAAAAAAGATACATTTTTTAAAAAATGTATCCCAGGACCTGGAGCACAGTTGGGCTGAACTCCTCAAAGCCACCCTTCCCTAACTTGGTGGCCTGTGTCAACCAGCTAGGTCTCCTGTTATTAGCTCCCAGAGCAGAACCTTGTGTATTCAAAATCTTGAGCCTATGGAGGACACTTTAGACTGAACCGTAACACTTTATCTTTTTTTAAATTAATAAAACTGAGGTTGTTTAGTATTATAGGTTTATTGGGTTATTTTTGACTTGTCAATAAACTGGGTAATTCCTCAAAGCATAACATGTTTACAGCAGGGCTTGGTGGTATATGCTTTGTAGGCAGGCAGATCTCTGAGTTTAAGGCCAGGGTTGCATAGTGAGACTGTCTCAAAAACAGTACTGTTTGCAAGGTTTGTATCTACTTTTTTAAAAAAAGGTATGTTTTCTTTTTTTAAATTTAGCTTATTTTGTAGTCACCTGTGCTCTATAAGGCCTGACCAACTCATTGGCTAGCTCACCAGGTGTGGTGTGGTGGTGTGGTGTGGTGTGGTACATCTATAACCCTAGCACTTGTGAGCATGAGGTAGAAAGTCAGTTCAGGACTCGTAGGTTTGTAAAGTCCCAGGTGCTGTTGTAGGAAAACAATGGGAAATCCAGGAAGTGTGCATGAAAGCCCAAGGCTGCAGTGACATCCTGGGTCAGCCGCTGTAATGGTCTCCCTGCTCCTTTCTGCCTTGCCATGCTTCTACTGGTTTCAGTGACACAATTACTTACCAAAAATGAAGCTCCAGGGAACAAAGACTTGAGCAAAGGGCACTATGTGGCTCTATATAAGTCTGGTGCAGCAGAGGGTCTGGCCCTGTCCATGTCATGTCCATGCCCTGTCCAGGTCATGACTTACTGCTCAGGCTTCCTACAGCTGTGCCCTTTTGTCCTTGAAGCTGCCGGAAGGCTGACCTACAGGCCTGGTGCCATTGTTGTATAAAGCTGGCCAAAGACAAGAGGACTCAGAGGCACGCTTGTTGCCCCTCTGCCCCTAGGGAGACTTGCGGCCATCTGTGAGCTCTGTGAAACCCAACAACCTGGGTGCAAGGGAAGAAGGGCTGCCTGAGTTCTTTGTCTCTGAACAAATCAGGGTCTGTGAAGACGGGGAAACTGTGATCAGCGTGCCATGCCATGGTGCACACTAGTGTTGTCAACGACCCTGTGCGACTGGACCACGAAGACGGAACAGGTGGCAAGCAGAACACACGTCCCCTTAGTAAATCTAGCACTTCTCAAATGACTTTATAGAGTCACCACCCCCCCAGCAAGAGTCAGAGCCAGCTTTGTTTGAGGGGATATAATCGCACCCAGGAAAGGGAATGGGCTCTGGGGAGCTGGGACTGAACGATTGACGAGGTTTGTGGCCCTACTCAGCCCAGCCAGCACCAGAACAGGCAATTTCAGTGTTGTAGAAGTTGGAGCATTGGGGGGAAGCTGGAGAAGCAGTAAGGTAGACTCTGGGGAGCACGGCCCGTGTTTGTAAGCCAGGGCCTTCCTGAGTCTGTTATGGAGTGGCTGCATAAAGGTGATACTTTGAGAAGAGAAGGAAGATCAAGGTGGCCAAGCTGGGACACAGGTGAGAGGCAGCACAAGGGACAACCAGGGGGAAGGGGTCAGCTTGGGATCTTGTTGGCAATGCTATCACATGACTTACTCCTCAGGAACCGACTTAAAAGAGGGCCTATCTCGTAGTGGACAGAAACAACAGAATGGAATTCCAACTGCTGTACACATGTATGTGCAAGCACATGTACATACACCCTCACACAGACACATACACAGGCAGAGAAGCTAAGCAAGTCCAGGGAAGGTACAGCCAAACCTCCGTAGGAGTAATGCAACGTGGGTACCCTACGAGCACAGCCCATTCTCGGCATGGACAGAAGCCTGATTGTCCTGTCAGGGAGCACGGCTCTCTGCTGCTCTTCACAGCAAGGTAAGGAGTTCCAGAATTTCAGGGACCTCACGATGGCTTCAATGCTAAAAAGGATTTCAGGACTGGTTGTATATTCCTTTTAAATTTCTGGTTGTATTTATTTATCTGCTCACTCACACACTGAGGAACATCTGTGTTGCAGATGTATGTGCCACAGTATGTCTATGAAGGGTCAGAGGTCAACTTGAGAGAACTGGTTCTCTTCTCCCATGTGTGGGTACTGGGAACCAAACAGGTTGTTGTGTTTGGTACCTGATGAGCTATCACACTGTCCCTCTGAAGGTGTTTTAAAGTAGTTTTAATTTGCGTTTCCCTGATGGACAAGGATCAAGTGTTTCTCAGCCATATGAGTTTCCTCTATTGAGAATTCTGTTTAGATCTGTACACCATTTGTAAAACTGGATTATTTATTCTCTTGCTTAATATCTAGTTTCTCGAGTTCTTTATATATTCTGGATATTAGCTCTCTAATTGGGTATGGAGTTGGTGAAATTTTTTTCCTGTTCTGTCCTCCCTCCCCCAGACAAAGTTTCTCTTTGTAATAGCCCTGGCTGTCCTGGAACTTGCTCTGTTGACCAGGCTGGCCTCTACCTCCCAAGTGCTGGGATTAAAGGCAGGTGTGTGCCACCACACCCAGTCT
The DNA here is from genome assembly GCA_019843965.1 of Rhynchomys soricoides. NCBI lineage: Eukaryota > Metazoa > Chordata > Mammalia > Rodentia > Muridae > Rhynchomys > Rhynchomys soricoides. The sequence goes on from JADRCH010000172.1 coordinate 1,216,586, forward strand.
TTATTCCTATTGCTGTTATTTTGTCCTATTGATGTTGTCTTTTGCCTAACAAAAAGAAGCTTTTCGGTTTCATGAGGTCCCATCTATTAACTGTTGATCTTGACGCTTGTGTGTTGAGGTTTGGTCTGTTGTTATGTATTATAATGTTAAATTATGTACCTAAAGGGAAGGTTTAGGCCTAGTGTGGGCCTATAAGTACATTTTTATGTTTATAAGTTTTTGTTATATAAACCTTGTTTTTTTAATTTAAAACTATTGGCTAAATAAAATTGTCTATGGCCAGTTATTGGAGGGGTTAGAGGTAGGTGGGTTTGGAGTGACTTGGATGGGGAGAGAGATGAGAGGAGAAGGTGAAAGAAGGAGAGGGGGAGGAGGAAGTGGAGATGGACAGTGACTATGTGACTCGGAGAAACAGCAAGTATCTGAGGTACACTGCTGGGGAGGCAGCCAGGCCAGCCAGGTCAGCAGTTATTAGAGTAGATTAGGGGTTACCTCTGCCCCAGTAATTGCTCAAGCCAAACAAAATAACCATAGTTTGAGTTTTATTTATTTGTAAGCTAGTCAGGGATAAGCATAAATTGGTTGTACTACATTTTGGTGCCCAGCGTGGGGCATAAAACCAAATTATTTGAGACAAGTTACCAGGTCGAGAGGCACGGCCCTCCCCCAAATTGCAGCTTTCAAGTTACTGCTGCTTGGGACCAGCTGGACTACAGCAGTTCTTGGGCTGCTGATAGAAAGAAATGGGAGCTGTGGTTCTCCCAAGAGCTGCATGCTGCTCTGGAAAGTCAGCGCTCTGCTTGGTGGGAGCACAACTTGTGCTAAGGCCTCTGGAGAAGAACAGCATAGTCTGGGTCCACTGAGTCTCAAGCCCGCTGTCTGAAACAACAAAGCATGGCAGGGCACATGGGCCAGAGACTACTGGCAGATGCCTGGGGACGAAGTTCTTAAGCAGAGCAGAAGCAGGGAAAGGTGGAGAGGCCTGGCCAGGGCTGGCAAAAGGCTGAGCAAGGAGCCCTGAGCTAGCTGAACAGCTGGGGCGGAGCTAACGCATCACAAGGTTCAAATTGAAAGGTCCCAAAAGTCTAAACTGATAAAGTATTGAATTTAAAGAACAGTATAATTGAAGGGAAACTAAATATTAAAAATAATAGAAATATTTAATTTAAATATAGAAAATAGAGTCCTTAGGGAGAAATTTCAAAATTAAAAAAAAATTTTTTTTTTATATATTTGGGATGGAGGGAATGTATGTCATCTCTGAGAGAAATCAGAATAAGACAGACTTGGAGAAAGAAGAGGCTGAGAAATGAGATACTAGATTATAGAGACCATAAAGCAGGGGTTAAAAGAATCTTTGAATCAAAATAGAAAACCCTTAAAGGAATCTGATCTGGAACTTACAATAACATCAAAAAGCATAGTTCCAGACAGGAAGGTTCCACAGGAGTTTAAGAAATTAGAATGGCAGCCCATAGACATGCAACATATTCAACTGGAATTCAATCCAGATTCTGTTTACTGATGCTAAATTAATGCAATACCACACAATGGATTGTGTGTCTCATTTTTATAGACGTTGGAGAATTGAGATATGTACACATGCTGATATATCATACAACTGATACACGTTGAGAGTTCTAATGGACTTGTGCCTTGACTTCTGAAGGGGATGATTCTGAGATTGCACATTTGTTAGGGATGATGGCTGACTTGGAGATGCTGTTACAGATTAAAACTGATGATGCTCAGACATATATGTCCATTAAAATACAACAGTTTTATGGTCATCATGGCATGAAGCCTACTGTGGAGATAGCATACAGTCCTACAGGTCAAGCCATTATAAAAAGACCTAACAGGACTTTGAAGGAAATGTTCATAGGACAGAAGGGAGGTATGTTGTCTCCCAAAGATGGTTTAAAATGTGCTTTGTTGACTTTAAATTTTTAAAAGTCAATGAGACCAACAGCATAACTGCTAAGATACACTGGATTTTAGAAAGGATTGCTAAATTAGATCAGCCTATAGAAGTTCTAATTCCAAAATGGAAGAAAGGAAGCATGTTATGCTGGGGAGGAGATTCTATGTTGTTCTGACAAGAAAGGAAAAGCAGTGTCTTCAATCCAAATGATTGAAACTAAGATTTGACTAGGGAAGATCCCCCTGGAGATCCTGGCTACAAGCAAAATGAGGGAGATTGGCAAGTTTAGCAAGACAGGTGATATTACCTGCTGATCCAGCTTCTTGAGAACAGCTCAGAGACTGGCTGAGACATTTAAAAAAAGAGTCTTTGGGTAGCCAATAGATCTTGTTGACTACAAAATCCTCAAGACTTTTCATACCACTCTTTTAAATGGTATAGATAAGATTTTGATATTACTATCTGATATAATCCAATTTAACTCTTATAGAAAGACAGTTGTCTTTCACCTGCTCAAACAAAGAGCAGGAAAGCATCCTTAATTGATGCTGCACATTCCATACACATACATGTCTTTACAGAACTGGGTACTGCATGTAAGGTTTGTATGTTGCAGAATGACAGACCAAAAGGGCAGCCCTGACAGGATTCACTCTTGGGGATGCTGAGAGGCCGAGACCAGCTGTTCCTGCTTGGTCCTGCCTCAACTGTACTGAAGCTGTTTCCTCTAAAGGCTTACTTCCAAGACATTTTCAGAACAGCTAGCTCACTTGACCCAGCCTTTCAGACTGTCCCAATCAGGACTTCATTTAAGCCTGCACTTTCTCCAGATACAGAAACTGGACAACAAATGCTAACTGACTTTCTTAAGACTAAACCATTTTTCTACTTTTCTTGGACTTCCCCAAAAAGGAATTTTTTACCCCAAATCAATGGGAAAGCAATTATAAGAAGACTGTTTTCCCAGCCTCTTAAGTGGGGGCTATGTTGTCATTTCAGGGATGATTACAGATAATTATAGTTTTGGATAGGGAGGAAACAAAATAGGGAGCTTAGACTCAGGGATTTCTAGCTTTCTTTCTTTCCTAGGTAAGGGAAAGGGAGTTGAAAAGAAAGGGGAGATATAGAAATTTTATAAAAATTAGACAAATAGGGGTAGATTATTAAATCTATTAAAACAAAAGCATTTTATAGCCATAATCTTACACCGATAAAAAATTTTGTATATTGATACAAAAATAAGGTTATATTTTGTTACATTGGTACAGAATTTTATATATTGATACAGGTTTAAGGTTTTCACTAGTACAAATCTTTGTATATTGAAACAAAATTTAAGATTAATTTTGTTACTCTTAGGTAGGCATTGTGCCTATAAAACTCATTTAAAAGTACAAGGTTTAATCCTTGCCCTTTTAAAAATTTTTTTTATTTATATGAGTACACTGTTGATATCTTCACACACCAGAAGAAGGCATCAGATCCCATTACAGATGATTGGGGGCCACCATGTGGCTGCTGGGAATTGAACTCGGGACCTCTAGAAAAGCAGTCAGTGCTCTTAACCGCTGAGCCATCTCTCCAGCCCTAATCCTAGTTCTTTCAATAGCTGCTATTATAAACTGTTTAGGATAATTAGTAATGAAGGTTAACATTCAATCAATCAAATTCATGGTCTCATCAGAGACTAGTCTGTATTACCACAGAAGTTCACATCCTGGGTTGTACAGATAATAGGTAGCTGGAGACAGACAACATTTACTTGCTCAGATATGCTGTAAATAGATAGTCTTCAAAAACTTACAGTCAGGCAGTGGGGGAGCACACCTTTAACCCCAACACTTGGGAGGCAGAGGCAGGCAGACCTCTGAGTTCGAGGCCAGCCTGGTCTACAGAGTGAGTTCCAGGACAGCCAGGGCTATACAGAGAAACCCTGTTTCAAAAAACAAAACAAAACAAACAAACAAACCTTACAGAATATGGCACTTAAAGATGTTTTCTATTAATTGAAGGCTTTTTGACATTGAGACATGTCAGCTCCTGACAGCAGCCCCATTCAACTTGGAAGATGATGAACATCAAAAACCCTCCATATGAAGTTGCTTCAATTGTGGCAAGCTAGCCACTAGGTAGAAAAAAAAAAAGTTGACTGCTAAGCTCTTCCAAGACAGAGTAAGCAAGTCCTTCATAATCCCTGCTTCAGAAATGCTCTGTCAGATACTCTGGGCCAGAAGGCTGAAAATAGATGCTCCAACATTATAGAGAATATTGAGGACTGTCCAGATGGTCAACTGTCCCTGTCATTTCTATGTTTTTAGAAACTGCATCCTTGTGCTTCCTGCACACTGAGGTAATATTTATTCCCCCTCAGGTCTCTGATGGGTTGGAGACTAGACAGTCACAGTCTTGCTATAAGCTTACGTTGTTTAGGATTTAAAAGGATGTTCTAGGTCTACAAAGGTAATTTTAGGACTGCAATACAAGTTAGGATAGGAACTGATTTAGATCCAGAACTCTGAACTCACTAGGACAGATAGATGATAGAATACTTTCTCCCGAGTTGCCAAAAACAAACAGACTGGACTTTTTTAATGTAACTCTTACTAATAACTTTTGTAATAATTTTGTAATTGTTCCTAGGGTATGTTGTTTATTATTATAAGAGAAAGAGCCTTTTATTTAGTCAAAAGGGAGAATTGTTACGGTTTGGTCTGTTGCTATGTATTGTATCCTAAATTCTGTACCTGAAGGGAAGGTCTGGACCTACTCTAGGTCTATGAGTGAATTCTCATGTTTACAAGCTTTTGTTATGAAAACTTGTTCCTTGATTTAAAACTATTTGTTAAGTAGAATTGGCTACAGCCAATTACTGGAGGGATTGGAGTGTTTGGAGTGATCTGGTGGGGGGGGGAGAAAAAGAGAGGGGGGAGAGGGAGGGGAAGGAGGAAGAGAAGGAGGAGGAGGAGGAGGAGGAGGAGGAGGAGGAAAGGGAGAAAGCAGAAACCGTCAAGAGGGGAGATGGACCATGAGTTCATGGCCAGGAAAACCAGCTAGGATCTGGGGTCCACCCTGGGGAGGTAGCCAGGCCAGCATGTAGAAGAACAGATTATGGTCAAACCCCCACCCCAGCAATTATCAAAGCCAAATAAAACAACCATAGTCTGAGTCTCATTTATTTGTAAGCTCGTCAGGGATAAGCTTAAGTTGGTTGTACTAAACCTGTGCTTTCAGTGTTCTGTGGAGGAAGTTGTCTCCTGTGCCAGTGCATTCAAAGCTGTTCCCCACTTTCTATCAGGTAAACCTATAGTATATTCCACCTACTTGTAGGAGTAGCCAACCAATGACTGGTCTTAACTTGAGGCCCATATCACAAGAAGGAGCCCATGCCTAACACTGCCTGGATGGCCAGGAACCACAGGCTGGATAGGCCAGAGACCTATGACAGAAAAATATCAATAAAATCATTTCTAATGATATTCTTATATTCTCATAAGATTGGTGCCTAGCCCAGTAGCTGTCACAGAGGCTTCCGCCAGCAGCTGATGGGAGCAGATGAAGAGACCCACAGTCAAACATCAAGTGAAGACAGAGCCCAAATTTGGTCCCTTCCCTTGGAGCTGGGGTGGTGGTGGTGGTGGTAGGCAACAATGACAACCCTGTAGAAAATAGCGAGTAAGAAGTGTGGGAGCCAGAGGGGTTGAAGACACCAGGAGAACATGGCCCACAAAAATCAACCAAGCAAGGCTCATAGTGGCTGACAGGACTGAGGTAGCAATCACGGAGCTGGCATGAGGCTGTTAGCTTGGAATGTTTGTGGGATTCCTAACAGTGGGAGTAGGAAAGTCTCTGAACCTTTTGTCTGCTCTTGGGACTCTCTTCCTCCTGCTGCGTGGCCTCAGTCAGCCTTGATGTGAGGGTCTGTGCCTAGTTTCATTGTATCTTGTTCAGTGACTATCCCTGTGAGGCCTACAAGGGAAACAGAGGAGTGGATCAGGGTGAGAGGGAAGGTGGGGGTAGGAACTGGGAAGAGTGGAGGGGGGGGGAAACTGAAGTCGGGATATACTGGAAACAGAAGGTTGAAGAAAACCAAGGTGTTTTAATACAGGCTTCAGCAGGCTAGTTAGGAGAACAGGAGAGGCTGAGGACACAGGAGAGTGTGTAGGCTGCGCCAAAAGAAGAGTTGCAGGCCTTTTTTTAAAAAAAAAAAAAAATAGTAATTTATATGCTGGTTTGCAGTTACTATTTTTAAGGGTTGCTATAAAATCTAAGTGAGATCACTGAGTGGATTTTAAGAATACCTGACAGTATAGTAAACGTCTACCCCACAGGGACGCAGGAGTGTAGGGGGATATCATTACAGGAGACAAAGTAGTTTTGTTTGGGATTCTCTGAAAAGGAATGAGATGCTGCCCAAGGTCACACACAGTCAGGCCTCAAGCCTGGGTTACTGCTCCTTTAACATACAATTCTCACCCAAAGGAGAAAGCTGGCTGCTTTCAGGGCAAATGGGACTCATTATGCTGAAATCTTGGAGCTCAGACATCAGAGCTTTGTTGTTTTGTTTTTTAGATAGGGTTTTACTAAGTGGCTCTGGCTGGACTGAAACACCTTAGGTAGACCAGGCTAGCTTCAAATTCAAGCGATCCACTTGCCTCCCAAGCGCTGGGACTGAAGAAATGTGGCAAGTTGCCCAGCAAAAAGAGGCGTGACTCCTGAGGGTGGAGCCCCTTTCCCTTCTCCAGCCAGAGGAGGTCCCTGTCCTGTCCTGTCCTGTGTGCTCTGCTCAGGGTCATCTCAGACAATGAGTTTAAAGCTGCTCTTGGGAATCTCACTTTAACCAAAAGCCAGACATGGTGGTATCTGCCTGTGGAGACCAGAGGACATCAGACCTCCCAAAGTTGGAGTCACCTGGCTTAGACTGGGATCCAAACTCAGGTCCTCTGGAAGAACAGTATGTGCTCTTAAACCACTGAGCTATAGTGCCAGGTCTCCCAGTCCATCAATTTTTAAAAAGTAAATCTGGATATTGGCATTATGCTTAAGAACCTTTTTTTAAAAAAAAAAAAAAAAAAAAAAAAAAAAAAGATAGGGTCTATATAGATCAGGCTGGCCCAAAACTCAGAGAATCACCTGCCTCCATCTCCCAAGTGCTAGGGCTAAAGGGGTATGTGGTTGCTGGGCTTGTCTTCACTCTCTTATAAACGAAGCTTATAGTTTTCCTTTGAGTTAGGCTTCATGTAAGACTCAAGGTTCATGTTGAGATTCCCTTTCTCTGCCCCTTGTTGAAAGGACCATTGAGTTGGTTTTGCACCTTTGTGTAGTCTACTGGCCCTGCATGTGGAAGACTGGTCTCAGCTCTCTGTGGTCTCACTAATCTTCATGACTATTTCATCACTAATACTACACATTCTTCCCATTTTAGTCTTTTATCAAACATATAAAATATATTTAGTGTGTATGCATGTCAGTGTGTGTGTGTGTGTGTGTGTGTCATGGGCATGTGTGGAGATCAGAGGACCACTTGTGGGAAGCATTTTCTCCTCCCACCAAACGGAACCTAGAGATTGAATGCAAACCATCGGGCTTGCTGGCAGGAGCCTTTACCTGCTCATGGCCCTCTTACCAAACGTATAGCTGTTCGAGGTTGCCTTCCTGTGAAATTTAGAATAAGTTTGTATCTGTAGCAAGATTTTGCTGGATTTCAGCAAAACTATCACTTTGGGGCGACTGTATGGTCACTGTTAGGTTTTTCAACGGTAAATATCTAGATCTTCCATCATCCATGTTCCTAATGCATGTTTTTAGATCTATATCTAAGTGTTCTTTTGAATAGCTGTAAATGTTATTGTATTTCATCTCAGTGTCTACGAGTTTGTTGTCGGTATACAGAAATATACTGGCATTTCCATGTTGTTGGATTCTGCTACCTGGCTGAGTTTCCTAGTTTTGTTCTTTAACAGATTCCATGGGTTTGCTTACATAGTTCAGGGTGCTGTTTCCATCTCCCATCTTAACACGTACTATAACTATTTCCTCTACGCTTGACATGACCTTTCCTATCCAAATGCAGAGCAACTGTGACCACCCACATGAGACGCTCTCAAAATTGGGCATTCCCTCATGGAGAGAGGGGTACTCACAGGGCTCACAAGCCACTTTCTCTCCCTTAGGTTTTGTATGAATTGACTAGGGTGGGGCTTTTGGTATAACTGCCCAGTCACTCATGTGTCTGAAGTAACCCCAAATAAACTCACTGCTTCACTGAGTTAGACCTGAATAGAATCCTTTCACTGATCTGTTGTTTATGTCCTCTCTAATTGGAATGAACAAACACTTCTTTTTGTTTTGTTTTTGAGACAAAGTTAATTCTGCAGCCCATCATGCCTGAAACACTCAGCAGCCCAGGCTGTCTTCAAGGTCATAACAACCTTCCTGCAGCCCTGAGTGTTGAGGTTATAGGTACAATCCGTATTTGTCACTGGGTCTCCTGTGTAGCCCTACTGGCCTGGAACTTGTTATGTAGACCAAGGGGCCTCACACTCACAGAGATCTGTCTCTGCACTAAATGCTGGATTGAAGGCACATGCAATCACACACAGCCTAGAGAAATGTAATATGGGCACCCTAGGGCCTGGCTTTGTGTCCATCTTGCTAGCCACTGCTTTCCCATACATGTTTAATGTTCTTTAGATTTATGTTTGTGTGTTGCCTGCACATAAGTACATGCACAGTGTGAGTCCTTGGTGCCTGTGGAGATCTAGAGAGAACATTGGATCCCCTGGAACTGGAGTTACAGATAGCATGAACCATCACATAGGTGCTGGGAACCAAACCTGGGTCCTCTGCAAGAGCAGCAAGTGCTCTCTTAACTGCTGAGCCATCTCTCCAGCCTACTTTCCCATATTTAAATCATTTTTACACTATATGGTCTTGTTGGACTTGAACCTTTCTCTGTTTATTCCCAGTTTGCCCCCTTTGCTTCTTTACACTGCAATCCCATGTTGTCTCCTTCATTTTCTTGTCAGCGGTGGCTCTAAGGCTTTTGGTGAACATTTTCAAGCTATCCAGGTCTTCCTTGGGTTGTTAGATCCACATTTATACCTTCCTTGTGTATGATCTCCTTTAATACAGGTTTACTAGTAACAGATGGACATTTGACTTTTCTTCCAGTGCTGGAGATCAAACCTCCGACCTCACACATCTACCTCTGATCTATTTACATTTTGTATACCAGGAAAAAGACTGTTATTGTGTCAAGTGTGGTACCATACACCTCCAATCCCAGTATCCAGAGGCTAAGGCAAGAGGATCGTCCCAAGTTTGAGGCCAGTCTGGCCACAGTGCCAGTCTTGTTTTAAAAATAGCTTTGCTCGGCATAGAATTATGAGGTGATGCCATCAGTTTGGGTATACAATTATGACACTATCTTTGCAGGCAAGCCTGTGGTGCATCTTCTTGATTGACAATAGCTGTAGGTGGGCCCAACTCACTGTGGGTGGTGCCACTCCTGAGCTGGAGGTCCTGCTATAAAAAAAGCAGGCTGAGCAAGCCATGAGGAACAAAAACATTAAACAACACTCCTCCATGGCCTCTTCATCGGTACCTGCCTTGCTTAAGTCATTGCCCTGAGTTCCATCAGTGTTGGATTGTTACCTGGAAGTGTCAGAGAAAACCCTTTCCTCCCTAAACTGATTTTGGTCATGTTTTACCAGAGCAAAAAGAAACCATAACTCAGACACTGGGTATAGAATTATATGGTGATGCTATCTTTGCTGGGTATAAAAGAGTTGCTGCTTAGCCGGGCAGTGGTGGCGCATGCCTTTAACCCCAGCACTTGGGAGGCAGAGGCAGGTGGATTTCTGAGTTCAAGGCCAGCCTGGTCTACAGAGTGAATTCCAGGACAGCCAGGGCTACACAGAGAAACCCTGTCTCGACTCCCCCCCCCCCCCC